>JAECUM010039587.1:0-33182 GCA_016617855.1 Megalonaias nervosa | reverse complement strand
TTGCACTCCCTCGTCATGTCCATATTCCTGGATGCATGTGAGACATGGACCCCAACAGCAGAACTAGAAAGAACAATTCATGCCTTAGAGATGAGATGTTGTCAAAAGATCCTGAATATCTCATACTTAGACCATGTTTCTAATGAGGTGCACATTAGAATCCAAAGTGCAATTGGATCATATGAAGATCTGCTCACCATTGTAAAGAAACCTAAACTAAGATGGTATAGTCATGTCTCACGCTCATCTGGTCTGTCAAAGATAATCCTACAGGGAACAGTGAGAGGAAAGAGAAAATGAGGTCCACAGAAGAAGAGATGGGGAACAGTGAGAGAAAATGAGGCACACAGAAGAAGAGATGGGGAACAGTGAGAGAAAATGAGGCACACAGAAGAAGAGATGGGGAACAGTGAGAGAAAATGAGGCACACAGAAGAAGAGATGGGGAACAGTGAGAGAAAATGAGGCATACAGAAGAAGAGATGGGGAACAGTGAGAGAAAATGAGGCACACAGAAGAAGAGATGGGGAACAGTGAGAGAAAATGAGGCATACAGAAGAAGAGATCGAAAGAGAACATCAGAGTATACAGATATTGACTTCACAAAGTCCCAAAGAGCAGTGGAGAACAGGGCAAAATGTAGAGAGGTTCTCGCAAAGTCATTAGTGGCACCTCTACAACCAGACATGTTATGGGAGAAATGATGAATGATGATGTTCTCACTTTTATCTAATTTTTATTTTTAGCTTTATTATCATTTTCATTGCATATCTGTTTCTTGAAAACTCAAAAACAAATTTTTGCAAGATCATTTTTTTCAAGTTAAAGTACTTTTCTGCACTTGTTTAAAAAGTCTCTGCTGATACTGTTTTGGCCTAGTCTAAATAACACATACTGAATAATAATTATTATTATTATTATTATTATTATTATTATTATTATTGATTTGTTCAGCTGAATCTCTCAAAAAGCTTTTGTTCCTTTTATTATTTATATGCATGTCATCACCAATGTAAATAATGAAAAAATAACAAAGGACATTGTTAATTTGCCGAACAATCACATGTGCTTACGTGCTTACATACACATTTAATAGAATATCCATTTCTTTTAAGTTATCACATCAGAGGAGAATTAACTGCTAATCATACTGGATTCTTCCCTGTTACCTGAATCTAGCCATTTGCCTTTCCGCAGATTGAGTATGGATGACCAAAACTATAAAAGGCAGAGTGTCATGGGGAAAAATGAAGGAAAGTAACAGTAAATATAAATGATATGAATAAAAGCTGTTTAAAGTCAAGTGTAGAAGGAAAACTGAAGGACAATGGCTGATTAAAAGCTAAAAAGTACAACAAAAGCCAGACATTATTTTCACTGAGCCATTTCAGTATTATACAGTATTTGCATCATGATTTACTGGTAGGGTTAAAGATTGTTTTCATGCAACTAAGGAGATGTGTTTGTACCATATATGTAAGGAAATTAACTATTTGTACACCTACTCTTTTCATCAAGTGAATTTTAGTATATATATATATATATATATATATATATATATATATATATATATATGTCTGGACTGCCACAAAGTGATGGAATTTACAATATATACCTGACTGTAACTTGGGTCCCACTGCAAACTTGGGTCCCACTGCAAATGACATAATCTACTGTTATTAGCATAATGTGCCAGCATGTCAGGGTCAGTATTATTTGTTCTTTTGACCAATTCTAACAATGTACACAGACCCAGATCTGCTGAAACATTATGCGGTGGCCAGTCGTTATCTATGAAGTTTGATGTTGGATCTGACTTTTTGCAAGTATAGACTTCACATGTTTTCTTTCATCGTCAAATGTCAGTAAAGGGGTGGCAAACACTGATTCAAATAATTGATCGCTGCAAACATTGTGACGTAGGTCTTTAATCAAACTTTTATTTAAATTGAATAAAATCCCGTGTTATGCAGGTGTTACCTGTAATTTGATAATTATTTATTGCTGGTTAACATGCTTATGCTTTGTTGATTAAAAAATGTTCAGACTGCAGCTCATTATCTTTCATTAAAAATCAGCAACATAATATGCACAGTTTGTATATGATATACCTATTGAAAACCACAGAAACACCCACACCACTGCCTACACAAACCTGTTATCATTATTTTTCAGTTTATTTGAAGCAAACTACGTCATCTTGGAAATTGGAGGACAAGTATGTAATTCATTAAAAATTATCCTAATAGTTTAAGAAATACTGAGAATGCAGTCAGTGTTCTTATTCTGTGTGTTTCTTGTTTGTATCAAACACTTTAAATCAATCATTCATAAACAATTACTATATCCATATGCAGTCTATCGATCTATCTATCAAATGATAAATCTTTTTTTTTTTGCAAAGGGAGATAAAAATCTGGAAACTAGGGAAACTGACACTCCTCAGTTGTTACACAAATAATTGTTCTTTATTCCAAGGTTCTCACCTTTATAGATAACTCACACATCTCACCTGTATCCAAGGAGTTTGAGTGTCACCTCAACCAGTATGCATGTATGAGAAAGTTTGCCATTAGCTTCCCATGGGTTGGTGGTTCTTCCTGGGTTCTTCCTCTATCAAAATATAATGGCCACCATTTATAGCCTATCATGTGCTAAAATATGGCATTAAATCCAAGAACTCAAGTTTATCATTCTTCATATTTGTTCTGCATTCACTGAGCATTTATTCTGCATTCATTTGCTTTTCGTTTACGGTCCATTCAGGGACCCCGAGTGGTCGAGTGGTCCAAAGCACTCACCGTTCCGGATCACTGCAATCTCACTTCTGTCTGTGTGGGTTTGAGTCTCAGGCTTGGCTATCATGGGTATGTAAGAAAACATGCCAGTAGCCTCTCGTGGGTCAGTGGTTCTTCCCGGGGTTTTCCAGGGTTCTTTCTTTACCAGTTATACTGGCCGCCATGTATGGCCTGTCTTGTGCTGAAAAATGATGTTAAACCCTACAACAACAACAACTGTCCATTCATCATTATGTTTGCATTTCAGGGTTAATACTTACCTATACGTACTAGTTCATATAACTAAACACATAAAAATCATTACCCAGAGTGTCTTCTCCATAAATATTGTTGTGTTTGTTACATTTTGAGGCAGAACTTGCAAATAATCATGGAGTACATTAAGGCCATTACACTTAAAAACTTAACAAATAAATCTGGCTGTCAGATCAACAGTATATCACCTTGAAATTTGAACCTGAGAACTGTGTGCAATGATGTGTATTTTGTTTTTCAGTTGTATTTGTAATATGATTGCTGCAACACTCCTTGAACATTGCATGGGATACACATTTGTTACTGTAACACTCTTGAACATTGCATTGTGATTTGTACAAAAAATCAGAGTACAACCTCGTTTTTGTAAGCTGTCAGATTGTGAGTATATCCATAGGGTAATCATGGTGGTCTTTCCTGTTGTTTGTCTGTCTGTCCTATCTATAATTCTATCACTGATCTCTAATTTTATCAAAGTTTACAACGTCTGTCTGTCCTTCTGTCTGTTCATTTCTGTGTCTTTCAGACTCTTATTCTTAGTGCATTTTGTACAGAAGGGTGTTTACAGACCATGATGAAACATGCTATTTACCAAAGCCTGTACTGTTCACAAACCATGATGAAACATGTTATTTACCAAAGCCTGTACTGTTTACAGACCATGATGAAACATGCTATTTACCAAAGCCTGTACATTTTACAGACCATGATGAAACATGCTATTTACCAAAGCCTGTACATTTTACAGACCATGATGAAACATGTTATTTACCAAAGCCTGTACTGTTTTCAAACTATGATGAAACATGTTATTTACCAAAGCCTGTACTGTTTACAGACCATGATGAAACATGCTATTTATCAAAGCCTGTACTGTTTACAGACCATGATGAAACATGTTATTTTTTACCAAAGCCTGTACTGTTTACAGACCATGATGAAACATGTTATTTACCAAGGCATGCACTGTTTACTGACCATGATGAAACATACTATTTACCAAAGCCTGTACTGTTCACAAACCATGATGAAATATGTTATTTACCAACACCTGTACTGTTTACAGACCATGATGAAATATGTTATTTACCAAAGCCTGTATTGTTTACAGACCATGATGAAACATGCTATTTACCAAAGCCTGTACTGTTTACAGACAATGATGAAACATGTTATTTACCAAAGCCTGTACTGTTCACAAACCATGATGAAACATGTTATTTACCAAAGCCTGTATTGTTTACAGACCATGATGAAACATGCTATTTACCAAAGCCTGTACTGTTTACAGACCATGATGAAACATGTTATTTACCAAAGCCTGTACTGTTTACAAACCATGATGAAACATGTTATTTACCAAAGCCTGTACTGTTTACAGACCATGATGAAACATGCTATTTATCAAAGCCTGTACTGTTTACAGACCATGATGAAACATGTTATTTTTTACCAAAGCCTGTACTGTTTACAGACCATGATGAAACATGTTATTTACCAAGGCATGCACTGTTTACTGACCATGATGAAACATTCTATTTACCAAAGCCTGTACTGTTCACAAACCATGATGAAATATGTTATTTACCAACACCTGTACTGTTTACAGACCATGATGAAATATGTTATTTACCAAAGCCTGTATTGTTTACAGACCATGATGAAACATGCTATTTACCAAAGCCTGTACTGTTTACAGACAATGATGAAACATGTTATTTACCAAAGCCTGTACTGTTCACAAACCATGATGAAACATGTTATTTACCAAAGCCTGTATTGTTTACAGACCATGATGAAACATGCTATTTACCAAAGCCTGTACTGTTTACAGACCATGATGAAACATGTTATTTACCAAAGCCTGTACTGTTTACAGACCATGATGAAACATGTTATTTACCAAAGCCTGTACTGTTTACAGACCATGATGAAACATGCTATTTATCAAAGCCTGTACTGTTTACAGACCATGATGAAACATGCTATTTTTTACCAAAGCCTGTACTGTTTACAGACTGTGATGACACATGTTATTTACCAAGGCATGCACTGTTTACTGACCGTGATGAAACATGCTATTTACCAAAGCCTGTGCTGTTTACAGACCATGATGAAACATGTTATTTACCAAAGCCTGTACTGTTTACAGACCATGATGAAACATGCTATTTACCAAAGCCTGTATTGTTTACAGACCATGATGAAATATGTTATTTACCAAGGCATGCACTGTTTACTGACCATGATGAAACACGTTATTTACCAAAGCCTGTACTGTTTACAGACCATGATGAAATATGTTATTTACCAAAGCCTGTACTGTTTACAGACCATGATGAAACATGCTATTTACCAAAGCCTGTACTGTTTACAGACCATGATGAAATATGTTATTTACCAAGGCATGCACTGTTTACTGACCATGATGAAATATGTTATTTACCAAAGCATGTACTGTTTACAGACCACAATGAAACATGTTATTTACCAAAGCCTGTACTGTTTACAGACAATGATGAAACATGTTATTTACCAACACCTGTACTGTTTACAGACCATGATGAAACATGCTATTTACCAAAGCCTGTACTGTTTACAAACCATGATGAAACATGTTATTTACCAAAGCCTGTACTGTTTACAGACTGTGATGAAACATGCTATTTACCAAAGCCTGTACTGTTTACAGACCATGATGAAACATGTTATTTACCAAGGCATGCACTGTTTACTGACCATGATGAAATGTTATTTACCAAAGCCTGTACTGTTTACTGACCATGATGAAACATGTTATTTACCAAAGTCTGTACTGTTTACAGACCATGATGAAACATGTTAATTATTGAAGCATGTACTGGTAATAAAGAATGCTATGCTAGATTCCTTAAAATCAATTTAAAAAAAGACTCATAACAGATCATTTAAAATCACTTGAAAAATATACCTCTTGACTGAAATCCACACATCTATACAAACATGTAATAATTTTGTTTCTTATCTTGAATAGTTGAAGCCAACTAGTTGAAACATCACAAATTTCAAGCTTTTATTCCTGTAGAAATAGCCATGTAAAATTTTGTAACCTCCATGCTTTTTCTGTTTTTTGTTTTTTTTGTTGTTGTTTGTCTTGTCTCTGTTTTGCATTTACCTTTGAAAAAGACTCATTCAGAGTCGAAAGCATTAAGGCTAGTTAGAAACTAGTTTAACCACTTGTTTCCTCCTCAATAATTCAGTGAAAAAGAGCTTAAAATCAAGTTAAACACTTTTGGGCAAGTTATTATGGTTGTATAATCTCTTATTTTGGGCAAATTATGGTTCCTACATCCCTTATTTGGGGCAAGTTAATTTTGTTCCTTACATCTCTTATTTTTGGGCAAGTTATTATGCTTGATGTATCCCTTGTTTTGGGCAAGCTAGTATTCTTGCTGTATCTCATATTTTGGGCAAGTTATTATACTTGATGTGTCATATTTTGGGCAAGTTATTATACTTGGTGTGTAATATTTTGGGCAAGTTATTATGCTTGGTGTGTCATATTTTGGGCAAGTTATTATGTGTGATGTGTCATATTTTGGGCAAGTTATTATGCTTGATGTGTCATATTTTGAGCAAGTTATTATACTTGGTGTGTAATATTTTGGGCAAGTTATTATACTTGATGTGACATATTTTGGGCAAGTTATTATGCTTGGTCTGTCATATTTTGGGCAAGTTATTATGTGTGATGTGTCATATTTTGGACAAGTTATTATGCTTGGTCTGTCATATTTTGGGCAAGTTATTATGTGTGATGTGTCATATTTTGGACAAGTTATTATGCTTGGTGTGTCATATTTTGGGCAAGTTGTTATGCTTGGTGTGTCATATTTTGGGCAAGTTATTATACTTGGTGTGTCATATTTTGGGCAAGTTATTATGCTTGGTGTTTCATATTTTGGGCAAGTTATTATGTGTGATGTGTCATATTTTGGGCAAGTTTTTATGCTTGGGCAAGTTTTGGGCAAGCTTTGGGCAAGTTATTATGCTTGGTGTTTCATATTTTGGGCAAGTTATTATGTGTGATGTGTCATATTTTGGACAAGTTATTATGCTTGGTGTGTCATATTTTGGGCAAGTTGTTATGCTTGGTGTGTCATATTTTGGGCAAGTTATTATACTTGGTGTGTCATATTTTGGGCAAGTTATTATGCTTGGTGTTTCATATTTTGGGCAAGTTATTATGTGTGATGTGTCATATTTTGGGCAAGTTTTTATGCTTGGGCAAGTTTTGGGCAAGCTTTGGGCAAGTTATTATGCTTGGTGTTTCATATTTTGGGCAAGTTATTATGTGTGATGTGTCATATTTTGGGCAAGTTATTATGCTTGGTGTGTCATATTTTGGGCAAGTTATTATGCTTGATGTGTCATATTTTGGGCAAGTTATTATACTTGGTGTGTCATATTTTGGGCAAGTTATTATGCTTGATGTGTCATATTTTCAGAATCATTGTAGCATCTTAGTTTAACTTGGATTATATTATGCAGCTTTCTTTAGACTGATAGTTGCATTGTCCATGAACAAATGATTCACTTGCACTCAACTGATAAAAGCCTGTACCACATATAACTGACCTATATGTCACTTACAGTTGAAATGTATGGTAGGTGCAGGATGGATCAATATGGTTCTCACCTGCTATGTTCTTATACAGATTAACATTTCACTTACTTCATTACATTTGAGAAGTATATAAGTGACTTGTAAGTCCCCTATAAGTCAAGTATACATCACTTACAAGTCAGAATAAGTTATCTCTGTAAAGGCTACTTGAAGGATTGCCATGAAACTTACAACACATTTATCCCAAGGACTAGTTGGTCCTAAATGTAAATGGTTTTGCTCAGACATCAAATATGGCTGACACAGCAGCCATCTTGAAAACCTTGCTAATGCCACTCATCCTGAATGGATAGCAATATCTCATTGGAATTTTCCTGAAAAGCCTTCGTAGGATGCCTAGTTGAACCTAAATGAAAATGGTACCAGTCTGTCCACCATATAGGATCTTGAAAATCTTGCTATCACTACCTCATCTAATTGGAAAGTCATGTTATTTTAGAAGGGGATTTTCACCACTTATGATATCTAGTTGATCTTGAATGAAAATATTGCAAATCTTACCTCAGATAGGTCCCCTGTGAGACCCATTTTTTAAATCTTGTTGCTTCTTCTCATAAATGGAAAATTATATTGACATGGGGTTTTCACAGATAGACTACTTATGGTGTCTAGTTGGTCCTGAATAAAAACGGTGCCAGTATGAAATTCTGACCATCTTGATTGTCTTATTGCTTCTCCAAAATTGATAGCTCTATCAACGTAGAGTTTTCAAGAAAAGAATTCTTATGATGTCTAGTTGGTCCTAGAGGAAAATTGTGCCCATAGACATCCAGAGTGGCTGCCACAATGAGCATATTGAAAATCCTATCAATAATTCTTCAGAATAGATGGTCACACTGGCCTGGTACATTCACCAAAAGTCTTTTAATGTTGACTTATTTGTCCAAACAGAAAATTGGTGCTGGTCTTACATTGAATGTGACTGCCACAGTGGCTAATTTCAAAATCTTAATTGCTCAAGAGTAATGAAGATGGTTTCAACATTCAGCAGTTAGAAAGAAGAAATGGTCTTGTCTTGAATTCCTGGAAATTCTTTTTTGGACAGTAGAGCAGCAGTCCCTTCAAAGGACTCTTGTTATGCCCCCAGGATGGTCGCATCTGACATTTGAGTTGTCCATTTGGGATGTATGGGTGTGTAGGTCAGTCTGTGGATAGTTTTGTTCAATGACTTACTGTACATTTCCATAATCCCTTGAATATTCTTATGTTTTAGTATATAACATAATGCTATACATTCATTCATTCAGTATCACTCTGCCTCTGGGTTCTACCCCAGGTTGGATGCACTGGGTTTTGTTTAGAGTATAACATCATCATATACATATTGCATCTCTTAGAAAACCATGCCAAGGTATCAAGAACAGGTCAATGTGACCCAAATATCACCCTTCATTGACCTTTATTTCACTTCTGCAGTAAAGTAATGAAACCCAGAATGCATCTTTAAGAGATTTTTACTATAGTAGTATAACTTGCATTTCTTACTTTACTGAGTTTTGTCTGCTGTTGCATGATAGTTTGTTTCTTGGGTGGGGTGGTGGTGGTGAATCATGTTGAAATGAAGAAATCTTTTGCAATTTTAAGCTTGAACCCCCTTTGAAAAAATTCTGGATCCACCTGTGGATTTAGCATCCATATGTGATACTTTTCATTGGACATAAAATATTTTTGTTTGCCACAAGTTGGTGCCAACATATAATGCATACTTGACATGGCTTATAAACCATATGTACTCGCTTACAAGTCGAGTCCAATTGCAGAACTTCACAGACTCAGATCTGCTATTGCATAATGCACTGGCAGATCTGGGTCTATGCAGTTTGTTAGGAATCAGTAGAACAAACAGTTTAGACCCTGATCTACTCGTACATTATGTGATGGCAGATTAGAGTCTATATTGCTTTCAGTAGGACTCGGCTTATACATGAGTACATATGGTGCTTGGTAAAATATGTGACCCACAAACAAACATCAAACCCATCATTGAAGAGTGGAATGCTTCCTTTAGAACAAATAGCAGAGATGAGATGGTATTGTGCATTTTGCATATAGAACACACACCTGCACTTTTGTACATCTCCTGAAGTGAAACTTTTAACCAAATCAACATTTGGTTGTGACAGGAAGAACTCTTATGAAGTCTAGTTGGTTCTGATCTGATGACTGCTATGGCCATGTTTGTAATCATCTTGAAAATCTCAATATTGCTACTTTTCTTTAATGGAAAGTCAAATTGACTTGGGATTTTCAGCAGAATTTTTATGGTGACTTGTTGGTCCTAAATGAAAATGATGCTAGTATGATATCCAATATGGCCACCATTGTGGCAGCTTGAAATTCTGTTACTGCTGCCACTCCTGAATGGATGGTGATATTGGCATGGAGTTGTCACCAAAAGACTTTATATGATATCCAGCTTGGCCTAAATGAAAATGGTGCTGATCTGGTATCTTGAACGACTTTAGTGGTAGCCATCTTGAAAATCTTGTTATGTCTACTTCTTCATTATTAAAAGTCATATTGACTTTGGGTTTCAGCAAAAGACTTTTCACGGGGGACTAGTTGGACCCTATATGAAAATGTTTCCAATATGACATTGCCTATGATGGCCATCTTGAAAATTTTGTTATTACTGTTCCTCCTAAATGGATGATCATATTCACATGGAGTCCTCACCAGGACTTCTTATGATATCTATTTGGTCTTTAATGAAAATGTTGCTGATATTGCCCCTGCAATGGCTCTCTTGAAAATATTGTTGGCGCTGATCTACTTGAATGTATGGTCATGCCAATATAGGGTTTTCACTAAAAATCTTCTTTGTTTTGCTGGTCATAAATAAAAATATTTGCCGATCTGAGTATGGCCTCCATGGTAGCTGTCTTTCAAGCCTTGTTATTGCTCAAGAGTGTAAGATCATCACTCAGCAGTTGAACAGAAGAAACGATTTTATCTTGAATTCCTGGTAATTCTTTTTTGGCCAGTAGAGTCTCAAGCTCTTCAAGGGACTCCATTTGGACTCCAGACTTTTCTCCATCATGGGGTATGGATGGTATGTTGGAGAGGTGAAAGTTCATGTATGTGAGGAAATTGATCACCATTCCTCTGTTTAGAACTTTTAATTGGCACAATCTTGCCAGTATTATGCTGACATTCCAGTAAACCCATATATGTAATACATAAGTATATTTCAAGACATGTGGTGCCCCAGAAAAGTCATTATGTTTTTACATTATTTATCCATGCATTAAAAATAAAGTCTTAAGTAACAGTAAATCTCTTAAAGCAGTGATCTTTCAAGTCTAGCTTCATTGTATTTCCTTGAGGGAATATACATTTACAGCAGTAATTCTTAATTTATCCTGCAAAAATTGTGGCATAATTTCAGAATACCTGTCAGCTTTCTTGTTATCATTCATTGCAAGTTGTCATTTTAATGGAGTTCAAGAATATGCACACACAGAGTTAAATATATATATATATATATATATATATATATATATATATATATATATATATATATATATATATATATATACTTGGTAACTTTTGATTTACGTTTTATGTGTGCAGGTGCACATTTTTTTGTTGTTTTTCATGAATGGATTTAAATTTACAATTCCTCTGCATGCCTTAACCAGTATTCAAGGAAAAAGTGTGGGTGGAAGACTTTGCAGGTAGTACAAAACTGTTGCATACATTTAAAAGTACCATCTTATCAAGATGTATTGGAATTACCATTTCATGTGTGAAGAAAACAGATGGGAATAGGTTAGTTAATCCAAAATAGCAAAATATTTGTTTGTAAGAGTTGTTTCCCCTGAACCAGAGTTGGCTGTCTGGTTGCATATCAGTCGGTGTTATTTAAGTGGAACTGTTTAAAGAAGGAAGTGTGACTGACATCGTCATTGGTATGCCATTAGTTGAGTTGCTATATACAATTGTTGATTTTGTATTTAAAAAAATTGTACATATATTGATTTTTGAAAATAATCGTTACATTGAAAATGTGCAGGAAGTAAGTTATGCCAAAAATTAGAGAGGGTGTTTGTTCTGCTGTAAAGCAAACAAGCCATTATTAGGATTTTCAGGACTGACCTGCTTGTAGGTGGTGTCAAAGCACTACTACAGTGGATGGCAAAAGATTTGGGAACTGTCAAGGGCAGTGATATAATAATTCTCATAATTCAACCACAGCAAATATTCACACACCTTTTATCATATTTCAGATCTGAACATTTTACAATTACCCTATGTATTTGCTTATAAGTCAATTCAAACAGCAAGCAACAAAGATTCTGATCTGCTGAGCGTAATGTGCTTGCAGATCAGAGTCTGTGTTGTTTATTCTACTGATTACTTCTATTAAACTTCAAAGACCCAGATCTGCTGGCACATTATACAATGGCAGATCTGGATCTGTGCAGGTTGTAGTTGGACTCATCTTATAAACAAGTATATACAGTATTTTAGCCCTTTGACAGGATCAGAAAATTTTACTGGTTTTGACAGATTTAGCCATTAATTTACATCTTAGGGTATGGCTTTAAAAACACTTATCTGCCCCAAACCCTGGAAGATGTTGCCCATGCCAGGTATAGCCTCTAAACCTTTCTCCTCTATTATTATGAAACCAAATATATTACAGAAGTGCAACAGCAAAAACAATTTAAACATTAAAATATTTAAAAATGAGCTCCATTTCATGAATTATATTTTAAAAATTTAATTACATTATTCTACATGTGTAATTTAAAAATCATTATCCATGAAATTTCTTATAATTCAGTTGCAGATTTACCATGATTAGTGGTAGATTTAGTGATGCTAAGCAGACTGTTGTACACCTATCTACTCCATAGTTTCCTACGTTACCAATTTATCATTAAAGGTTTACTTGGTACCCCATTAGATGTGAGGACGCACACCACATTTCCCTCTGGATCGACCCCTAAACATACTTGAGATTAATGTACCATCATCTACACTTTTGCATTTGAAAAATTGTCTCTGATAGGGAAAAGTTCAGTGTCAGCTTTACCTCAAGGAAAATTCCTTGAAGGTCACTTATAACTTTGTTGTCAAAATAGTACAGCTTGTTGCATGCCGATGTTCTTGATCCCTGATAAGCAAAACCACAAGAATTTCAATTCGCCCACGTTAGACCAATGGGGTTTTGGACCATACTTTGTTCGTATTGAAAGTACACACATTGAAACTAAAGTGTTTGATAAAGAGAATCATCTATATTTTATTCAATTGAAACCAGTTAGAAGTATATGTTTTCAATTCATGCAGCAGGCATTCCCACTATTGTGCCTGTTCTTCAGATAAGGAGACCTAGGTCTGCAGACAAATGTGTCATAAGACTGCATTAAAACTGAATGAAACTGTGCCATAACAATTGTAAAAATAACTGATATTCTATACAACAACATTTATAAGAAATTTATGGAATGTATATACAATTATTACTCAGAGTTTTGGGGACATATATGTATTTAGGTGAGCTTTGGGAATATAGTTTTCTATCACTCTATTATATTGCATTGAAATATATTGAAAAAAGTTGATTGTTGTCTATTTATTCATCAATCTCTCCATTTGTCCATCCATCCATTAATTTATCAACCTCTCATCTAAAGTTACATATGTATAGTTATCTAGGTAGGCAGGTAGGTGGGGGGTGGGGGTGATTTGGATTTTTAATGTAGCTTTTACAATTTTTTTTAGTCATGTCGCTACAATGTCTGCAGTGTGGCAGTTTATAGTGATGTCTAGCACTGGGGCATCATGCCACAGACATGTAGCATGGTGTCCCACCCAGTCAAATTATCCTGACACCAGGCCAACCAGTCCTAACACTAACCTCTTAATGCTGAGCGCCTAGCAAGGTAGCTGCCAGTACCATTTTTTAAAAGTCTTTGATATGACTCAGCCTGGGTTCAAACCCGCAACCTCCCACATCTGAGGCTGATACTCTAACCACTTAAGCCACCAGAGCGGTCATGTATGTATGTATGTTTGTATGCATGCATGCATGCATGTATGTATGCATGTATGTACCATTGCATTATGTGATGGCAGATCTGGATCTATGCAGTTTGCAGTTGGTCTCAACTTATAATTGAGTAAATATTGTACTGATTTTATCAATTTAAATTAACATCAACTTGCACAAAGTGCAGATTTGGATCTATGATTGCATTATGTGCTGGTAGATCAGAGTCAAAGATATTTGCTTGAAATCTTAAGACACCAACTATTAATTATCAGAAGATGGGCTTAAAAAAAAACAACAACCTTATTTGCTGGGATGAAACCTGTTTTACACAGATTTGCTCTTCTACTTTACCTATGTCTCCCATTGGCAGTAAAAACAAAATATCCTGTACTTCCTTCATCGAGAGCATAAACAATATTTTGACTCCAAAGAAAATCCCAGGCCTCCCCGCTGATGAAATGATGGGTGTCAAAGCTGAATGTACAGCATTGATCTGACCTGCTGATGCAATGGCTGTTCCAATTTAACCCTGTTCACAATTGTGTGTATTTAACCCTCTTTGCAGTCTTCCGTATCTAGCCCACTTTGCAGCTGTGTGTATTTAACCCTCTTTGCAGTTGTGTGTATTTAACCCTGTTTGTGTATTTAGCTATCTTTGCAGTTGAGGATTTTTAAGCCTGTTTGCAGTGGGATAAATTTAACCCTGTTTGCAGTTTGTTTTGTTTTTTATAACCCTGTTTAAAACTGTGTGTATTTAGCCCCAATTGTGCTTGGGTGCATTTAGTCTTGTTTGCAGTTGTGTGTATTTAATCTTATTTGCACTTGGGTGTATTTAACCAGTTAACAGTTGAGTGTATTTAACCTTGTTTGCAGTTGGATGTATTTATCCGTGTTTGCAGTTGGATATATTTAGCCCCATTTTCATTTGGTTATATTTAATGTTGTTTTGCAGATGTGTGTATTGTGCAAATATGTCCTCAGATGTAGAGCCATATAGTGTGAATTAATGTATTTTTTCATGTGCATCATTTTTTCATTGTTTTGCAAAAGTGAAATTTGTTTTGATACTTAATATCGTGGACATGCTCTAACAGAAACAGCCCCAGTACTTATAGAAAAAGGTCCATGAAAATCGGAGTATTTAGTTTTAGAAACAATACGAATGACAGAAATAGACGACAAATAGATAAATACCTGATGTTTAGATTCTTGAGGCATTCATAATATTTATACATTTCCCATTATCTCAGGGTTTGAACCTGCGACCTCCCACATCTAAGGTGGATGCTCTAACCACTAGGCCACCGGAGTGGTCCCATTATGTCAGGAAACTAATTATGTCAAGTTGCAGTCTAATCCAGGTATCAAAATTCCATTATACTGGCAACTATAAAGAAAAATTTTAATGGATTATATTATCAACTTTATTTATGTCTAATGCAAAAGAAGTGAAAGGAGTACAAAGAAATACCCAATCTGATCCAGTTTTTGTGTCACTTTTTTGTGCATTGCTGTTTATTGTTATGCACTTTTTATTTTTGTTGGCACTTAAGGAGTACAATGAACTATTATGTCTAAACCAGTTATCAGAATTTTGTTATTCTAATACCAATATGGGAAAAAAATGTTAATGGATGAAATTATCAAGAATTTTAATGTCTTCTGAAAAAAAGTGAAAGGAGTACCATACAGTCTAAAGAGTGCCTCTTTTTGGAATCATTGAAGAAGAAAATAGTTAGACTAATCTTCATTTTTATCAAGAGATGCATTATCAGTAAGCATTAGAGGTGTATCATATTTTGTCCTGTGTAACTCACACCCAAATGTGATTCCCTTTACTCAAATTTGTCATTACATAGTTTACTGGTAGGTACCAATCACATAGGTACCATATGTACTAGTTTATAAGATGAGTCTAACTGTAAATTGCACTGACCCAGATCTGCCAGCGCATAATGTGCCAGCAGATCTGGGTCAGTGCAGTTTGTTAGGATTAATGAGTAGAACAGTCAGCATAGACTTTGATCTGTAGGCTCATTATGCTATGGCAGATTAGGATCTATCTTGTTTGCAGTTGGACTAGGCTTATAAGTGAGTACATATGGTAAGAGGTTTTCTTCACCTTTTTATTTCACTCTATACTTTCAGATAGAAAGCATAGACCTAAATTGGCAGGTGCATTAAGCATTTACAGATCAATATCTAACCTACCAAATATACATGCTTGTAGGTTGAATCCATCTGCAAACTGCACAAACCCAGATCTGCTGCTGTATAATGTGCCAGAAGATCTGGCCCAGTGCAGTTTGTTATGAGTAATCAGTAGATCAGGTTCTATGTTGTTTGCAGTTGGCCACGACGTGTGAGTATAGATGGTACTTCCTAATGGGTGCAAACTTATACAGTGCTCCATTTTTATAAAACTGTTCATGGGATCCATACACTTTACCTGTATTAGATGAGAGGGAACCTTATAATGAGGGGGGTGTGTATTACAATGCAGATGTGGACTACCATATATATTCATTTATAAATTGGATCGAATTGCAAACTACGTAGACCCTGATCCGCAATCACATAATGTGTCGGCAAATCTGAGAATATGCAGTTTGTTGGGACTGATTAATGGAGCAAACTACATAGACCCTGTTCTGCTGGCACATTATGTATGACAGATCTGGGTCTTTGTTGTTTTCAGTTGGACCCAATTTATATGTGAGCTTACGTGGTATTTAATAATATGAATTCATGTTATTATTGCATTTCAAGAGACAAGAGCTTAAATAAATTGAACTAAATTAAGTATCAGTTATAAAACAAGAATGAACCAATAGAACGAGATCCATGACAATAGTAACTTTATAAGATATACTCTGTACATGCCATATATACTCGCATGTAAGTTGGATTGAACTGCAAACAACATAGACCCAGATCTGTTGTTGCATAATGTCCTGGCAGATCAAGGTCTGTGTTGTTTATTCAACTGATTACTCCTAACAAATGGCATGGACCCAGATCTGCCAGCCTTATGTGATGATGGATCTGGGTCTGTGCAGTTTGCAGTTGTACCTCAAAGTAAGTTTACGAAGTAAATATTTCTGGTACTGAGTCAGATTCAATGTGGGTGTTTTTTTTCTTCAGAATTGACATATAACATGCAGGTGATCAGGTTCAAAGTAGTTCATTCATTCAGAAATCCATTTAATAATGTATTATACAAAAGTAAAAGTAGACCCTCAGTGAGTCTTAGAATTAAGGCAATTAAGATGGAATGCATCATCAGTATGATAAACAGTGATAGTTAATCAGTTTAAACTGATCATTACATCGCTGATATCGCCAAACTCATGACTAAGTCTTAAGAATCATGAATGAAACAAAATGTTCTTTTAATTACGGCTATAATCTTCTGATGAAAGGAAAGTGATCAATTTCATTGATAACGAAATCAAAATTGTCATGCCAGGTTGTTTTGATGATTTCATGGCATAATTAAATCACAGTGAGTTGAAAAGAAGGAATTTTCAGGTAACTTAAAACATCTAATTTAAGATTGTAATAAAAGTGTAGGTAGATAGATATTTGGGAATATATACTCTCTTTACTTTACATAGACTAATATTTGACTTTTCCAGCTCAAGGACTTCTGTGTGATTAGAAATAGATGTGTATTAGTATAGTCTGGCTGCATGTGTATTAGGAAGGCACACCTATCTTGTGTACCTGTCAAAAAGTTGTATTGATCACAAATTTGGGTAAAGAAGATTTATGAGAAACCAGTCCTGTTTAATAATTATGCTATTATCAAATGATAATTATTTTGAAAAAAAATAAGAATGAATACACAGGACAGGTTCTTGGTAATAGCACCCACTACATAGGAGAAATGTACAATTATATTTTTGAAGTTAACAAAGTTGCAGTTGTATTTATTTAATTTTTGGGATAGAATTTTTGGATGCAAAAATCAGCATACAAGTTCAACACTAAAAGGCATCAAATTTCATATGTTCATGTCAAAGTTTCTTGCAGTATCACAGTATTGCTATGTCTTATATGACTGGCACTGTATAAATAAGTGTATAATGTATGACTTTACTGTAAGAAAGGCTAGACTTAGATCAGGCATAAGACCAGCTAAAGTCTGTTACACTGTGCTGGAAATGAAAAGCAATAGATTTGATCCAGATATTCTAGCGGATAAATTAATGGCAAATCTGGGTCTTGTCAGTCAGTCAATGGATATACATTATTTAATGGTAAATCTGGGTCTAGTCTGTCAGTCGATGGATATACATTATTTAATGGTAAATCTGGGTCTTGTCAGTCAGTCAATGGATATACATTATTTAATGGTAAATCTGGGTCTAGTCTGTCAGTCGATGGATATATATTATTTAATGGTAAATCTGGGTCTTGTCTGTCAGTCGATGGATATACATTATTTAATGATAAATCTGGGTCTAGTCTGTCAGTCGATGGATATACATTATTTAATGGTAAATCTGGGTCTAGTCTGTCAGCAAATGGTAAATCTGGGTCTAGTCTGTCAGCAAATAGCTATACAGTAGATAATAGCAAATCCAGTTCTAGGCTGCTGGCAGATGGGTATACATTGTGGAATGGTAAAACTGGTTCTAGTCTGGTTAGTATATGGATATTCATTATGTATTCATAAGTTTGGATCCAGTCTGTCAGCATATGAATATACATTATGTATTCCTAAGTTTGGATCCAGTCTGTCAGCATATGAATATACATTATGTAATAGTAATTTTGGGTCCAGTCTGTTACCTTATGGGTATGCGTTATGTAATAGTCATTTTGGGTCCAGTCTCTCTGGATATGGATATACATTATGTAATCCTAAGTCCCATCCAGTCTGTCAGCATATGAATATACATTATGTAATAGTAATTTTGTGTCCAGTCTGTCACCCTATGGGTATGCATTATATTATAGTACATTGTAAATCTGATTATATGCTGCTGGTATTATATGCTGTTGGTAGATGGGTGATCATATGTAATGGTAAATCTGATTCTAGGCAGTTTGCCGATGGGTATACATTATGCTGTCTGCAGATAGGTGTACATTATGCTGTCTGCATTTTGGTGTACATTATGTTGTCTGCAGATGTGTCTATATTATGTTGTCTGCAAATGGGTGTACAATATGATGTGAGTACCTTATGCTGTCTGCAAATGGGTGTACATTATGCTGTCACCAGATGGGTGAACATTATGTTGTCTGCAGATGGATGTACATTATGTTGCCTGCAAATGGGTGTACATTATGTTGTCTGCAGATGTGACTACATTATGTTGGCTTCAGATGGGTGTACAATATGATGGGTGTACATTATGCTGCCTGCAAATGGATGTACATTATGCTGTCTGCAGATGTGTGCACATTATGTTGGCTTCAGATGGGTGCACATTATGTTATCTGCAGATGGGTGTACATTATGCTGTCTGCAGATGGGTGTACATTATGTTGTCTGCAAATTGGTGTACACTATGCTGTCTGCAGATGGCTGTATAGTATGTTGTCTGCAAATGGGTGTATATTATGGTGTCTGCAAATTGGTGTATACTATGCTGTCTGCAGATGGATGTATAATATGTTGTCTGCAAATGGATGTATATTATGGTGTCTGCAGATGGGTGTACATTATGTTGTCTGCAGATGTGTGTACATTATGTTGTCTGCAAATTGGTGTACACTATGCTGTCTGCAGATGGCTGTATAGTATGTTGTCTGCAAATGGGTGTACATTATGTTGTCTGCAAATGGATGTACATTATGGTGTCTGCAGATGGGTGTACATTATGTTGTCTGCAGATGTGTGTACATTATGTTGTCTGCAAATGGGTGTACATTATGCTGTCTGCAGATGGGTGTACATTATACTATCTGCAGATGGGTGTACACTATGTTGTCTGCAAATGGATGTACATTAATTTGTCTGCAGATGGGTGTACATTATGTTGTCTGCAGATGGGTGTATATTATGTACAGTGTAATATCAAATTCATTTTTAGCTCTTGGTAGAGCAGTACACACTATGTGGTAGTAAATCTGGTTCACTGCTGTGTGCAGATACATGTACATTATGCATTGGCAAATCTTGGTAAAACTGGGTTATGCTGTTAGCAGATGGGTGCATATTATGCAGTAGTAACTTTTATTCTAGGCTAATTGGCAGATTGTTCTACATTGTGCAAATCTGGTCTCGCCTGTTAGCAGATGGGTTCATATTATATAATGGGAAATTTATTCTAGGCTATATTGTAGGTAGGTGTACATTATGTTAAGGTAAACTTGGTCCAGTTTGATTGTAGATAGGTGTACATCATGCAAAATCTTGGTCTAGGTTGACTGTAAATTGGTGCACATTATGTAAAGATAAATATTGGACTTGGTTGATTGTGGATGGGCTTACACTATATAAAGGTAACTCTTGGTGTAGGTTAATTGTAAATATATGTAAATTATATAGAGATAAATCTTGGTCTAGGTTGATTGTAGATAGGTGTACACGATATAAAGGTAAAGCTTGGTCCTGGTTGATTGTAGATAGGTGTAAATTATGTAAAGGTAAATTTTGGTGTAGGTCAATTGTCGATATACATTATGTAAAAGTAAATTTTAGTGTATGTTGATTGTTGATAGGTGTACATTATATAAAGGTAACTCTTGGTATAGGTTGATTGTTGATGGATGTACATTATGTGAAGGCAGGTCATGGACTAGGCTGCTTGCTGATAAAAGTGTACATTGTAACAGCTAGTCCAGGTCTGGTTGTTTGCAGATGGGTGTACATTATGTAATGGCAGATTTCAGTCCTAGGCTGTTTGCAGATGGGTGTACATTATGTAATGGCAAGTGTGTGTGTGTGTGTGTGTGTGTGTGTGATTTGGATTTTTAACATAGCTTTAACAATTTTTCAGTCATATCGCTACAATGTCTGCGGTGTGGCAGTTTATAGTGATGTCTAGCACTGGGGCATCATGCCACAGACATGTAGCATGATGTCCCACTCAGTCACATTGTCGTGAAACTATGCCGACCAGTCCTAACACTAACCTCTAATGCTGAGCGCCAAGCGAGGCAACTGTTAGTACCATTTTTGTAAGTCTTTGGTATGACTCTGCCGGGGATCGAACCCATGACCTCCTGCATCTGAGGCAGACGCTCTAACCACTATGCCACTGGAGTGGTAAATGTAATGGCAAGGGTGTGTTCAGGCTATTTGCAGATGGCTGTACATTATGTAATGGCAAGTCTCAGTTCAGATGGGTGTACATTATGTAATGGCAAGGGTCTGTTCAGACTGTTTGCAGATGGGTGTACATTATGTAATGGCAAGGGTCTGTTCAGACTGTTTGCAGATGGATGTACATTATGTAATGGAGAGTCTGGATCTAGACTGTTTGCTGATCAATGTACATTTATGTTACAGTTTGTCCAGGTCTGGGCTGTTTGCTGTGAAGTGAACATTATATAACAGCAAGTTTTGGATTTAGGCTGTCTGTAGATACATGTACATTATATAAATAGGGTATTTAGTATGAGGGTACATTATGTAATAGTAAATGTGCATACAGACAGTTTGCTGATGGGTGTACATTATGTAATTATAAATTTAGGTCTAGGCTGTTTGTCCACTGTGGATGGGTGTATATTAGTAATTATTATGTAATGGAAAATCTGGGTTTTTGATGTTTGCAGATACCTGTACATTAATGTAATGATAAGTTTTGGTCATCCATAGATACCTGTACATTAATGTAATGGTAAGTTTTGGTCATCCATAGATACCTGTACATTAATGTAATGGTAAGTTTTGGTCATCCATAGATACCTGTACATTAATGTAATGGTAAGTTTTGGTCATCCATAAATACCTGTACATTAATGTAATGGTAAGTTTTGGTCATCCATAGATACCTGTACATTAATGTAATGGTAAGTTTTGGTCATCCACAGATACCTGTACATTAATGTAATGATAAGTTTTGGTCATCCACAGATACCTGTACATTAATGTAATGGTAAGTTTTGGTCATCCACAGATACCTGTACATTAATGTAATGATAAGTTTTGGTCATCCACAGATACCTGTACATTAATGTAATGGTAAGTTTTGGTCATCCACAGATACCTGTACATTAATGTAATGATAAGTTTTGGTCATCCACAGATACCTGTACATTAATGTAATGGTAAGTTTTGGTCATCCACAGATACCTGTACATTAATGTAATAGTAAGTTTCGGTCATCCACAGATAGGTATACATATTATAATGGCAAATCTGGGTCTAGGTTGTCTTCATATGGGTGAATATTATAAAACACCATATCTGGTATTGGTTGTTTGCAGATGGGTGTACATTATGTAAAGGTAAATCTGGGTCAGGGCTGCCTGCAGATGGGTGTACATTATGTAAAGGTAAATATTATAAAACACCATATCTGGTATTGGTTGTTATGGTATGGGTGTACATTATGTAAAGGTAAATATTATAAAACACCATATCTGGTATTGGTTGTTATGGTATGGGTGTACATTATGTAAAGGTAAATATTATAAAACACCATATCTGGTATTGGTTGTTATGGTATGGGTGTACATTATGTAAAGGTAAATATTATAAAACACCATATCTGGTATTGGTTGTTATGGTATGGGTGTACATTATGTAAAGGTAAATATTATAAAACACCATATCTGGTATTGGTTGTTTGCAGATGGGTGTACATTATATTATGTAATGGTAAATATTATGAAACACCATATCTGGTATTGGTTGTTTGCAGATGGGTGTACATTATGTAAAGGTAAATCTGGGTCAGGGCAGACTGCCGGTGGATGTACTTTTATATTATGTCAAGTCATAGTCTAGGTTGTTTGCAGATGGATATCATGTCAGATCTTGATCTAGACTGTTTGCAGATGGGTGTACATTATGTAAAGGTAAATCTGGGTCAAGGCTGCCTGCAGATGGGTGTACATTATGTAAAGGTAAATCTGGGTCAGAGCAATCTGTAGACAGGGTGTACATCAGACACCAGCAAAAGCAGTATAAATACAAAGGTTTTAGACATTTGTAAATCAGCAGCATCACCAACTCATTTGTCATTGCTGAGGCATGAGAATAATTAGAAATTGTATTTTGTGTCACATATAGTAGGGGACATTGGGTGGTCTAATGCACTCACCTATGCCGATCTCTGCCATCTCACCTCTCTGTGGGTTTGAGTCTTTGCCCCTGCCAATGTGGGTATGTGAAGAAGCTGCCAGTAGCTTCCCATTAGTTGATAGTTCTTTGGGTTTTCCTGGAGTTTTCTTCTACCAGTTGTACTGTCAATGCATAGCCTACCTTGCACTGACAGATGTTTTTAAACCCAAAACAACAACAATATATAGTAGACCTTGTACTTAATGCATCTCAAGTCACCTTAACTTATTGAACATATTTATTACATTTTGTTACCATTAGCACTTTATAAGATTAGTTATTATTTGAAGAATTGGATTTCATTTTTAAGAAACTGATATTGTCAATTTTTGCCAAACTTATTCTGTTAGATGAGATTTCAGGCTACGTAACATTGTATACACCAGGCATATGCAAGTTTTTAAAGACACATTTTTTATATAAATGTAAGCGGACAAACCCAGGTTATGGGCCAGATACAGGGATTATTATCAAATTTAGGTGTTCATAATAAAGATGTGCCAAATATGCACTTTTCATCATGTATGGACTTTGATAATTATATCAAAAAATAAGAATTAATATATAAACTACAGTATAACTATACATGTTCCCTAAGAAGTTGAGTCCAACTACAAACTGCATAGGTCCATAATGTGCCAGCAAATACAGGTCTGTTCTGTTTGTTAATAATAATCAGTGGAACAAACAAGATAGACTCTGATGTTCTGTCAGTTCATTATGCGATGCCAATTCAGGTCTATGTTGTTTGCAGTTGGACTCAACTTTTAAATAAGAAAGTATATATGTTAGCTGAATTAGGTAAGCACCAGCATTGTTCAGAACAAATCTACGTAACAAATGATTTCAAAGTCAGTGGGTGGGTTGGGTAAATATTAGTCAAATTAAAAGATAAAAAATTAGTGTCTGTATTAGATTATGATGACAGAAATTTTACATTAAATTTCAAATTTTTGGTATATTCCTCAGTGAAGTTCCTGTTGTCATGTGGTTTTTTTGTTTGCAAAGGGACATATGTTCTGTCTGCATTTCTCTCCATCCGTCCTTTAATCGATCCATCTACCACATTGATCCATCCATATGTCCATTTATCCATCCATCTGTCCATTGATCAATCAATGTCATACTGATCCATCCATCTGTCACATTTATCCATTCATCATCTGTCCATTTATCTATGCAACTGACACAAGGATGCATCCATCTGTCACACTGCTGTTTCCAGTCTTTAACATCAAAACCATTTGAGACTAAGGGATGAATCTCTGTATACTTATGTATCATCACAGGAATGTGTTTTATGTAACATATTGGGGTTGCTCTCTTCAAGGTCAAGAGCATGGTTTATTGCTTTATTTATTGCATCACACTTCCCCTCTGGTCTACAACTTTAAAGTCATTTTAGATTAAAGGATGAAATTCGTATACCAACACAGTATCACTAAAAGATGTTTTGCATACCAAATTGGGGTGGGGTCCTATCTTCAAAAAGTCAAGGTCACAGCTCAGTATTTTTTGTTTTACTATCATATTTCCCCTCTGCTTTCTAAACTGAAAGCCATTTTAGATCGTGGGATGAAACTTAGGAAACTTCTTCATCATTACTACAAGGCATGTTGTACCTCATTCTTTGAAATCAGTGTCATGTCTAAATATTTTACATTTTCTATTGCACTACCCTTCATTGTGTTTGTGTTTTAATGTAGGTTTAAGAATATCACTACAATGTCTGCAGTGTGGCAGTTTTATTGTGATGGCTAGCACTGGGGCATCATGCTGCAGACATGTAGCATCATGTCCCACCCATTCTGAGGTGGATTTTTTAACCACTTAGGCCACTGGAGTGGTGTCACTACCTTTCATAACTTCAGAGCTGTTTGACAGTCATGGAAGAACCATTTTTTTTTACTCTTACATCATCACTATCATATGCCACAATATGGTTGTGGTTTTTTCAGGTCAAGGTCTCAGGTCAATACTTTAATTTTCCATCACATTTCATATTAGTTCTCTAACTTTAGAGCCATATAACAGCCCTATGAAATATAAGATAAAACCTGGCAAACATTGTACATCATAATAGAGGGTGTGTAGCTTGCCAAATGGGGGTCTTACCTTTAAGGTTACAGTCACAAATTCTATTTAAGTTTTCCATTGTTATTTCCATCTGCTCTGCAACATGAAAGTGGCTGGAAATTAATGGATGGAATTTTGTATGTTTATTCATCATCACTAGAAAGTGTTTCATGCGCTACAATAGGTTTCTCATCTTCAGGGTCAAGGACATGGCTCAGTACTTTAAAGTTTCCATGGCAACTTTAATTTTCCATTCTCTAAAGTTAAAGCTGTTCAAGCTTATGGGAGATATGCCCTCATTAGCAGGCGTGTTATTTACCACACTGGGTGGCCTTATGTGCAAGATCAATGTCATGGTGCTAGATGTGTTAAATTTTTCCATTACATTATCCTTTCCACCATATTTTTAGAGCTGTTTGAGTTGAAGGCATAAAACTTGGTATAGCTAAATATCATCACTAAAATGTGTGTCACATACCCCATCGGGGTCCTAATTTTAGTGTCAAGGTCACAGGTCAGTGTTGTAGGTTTAAGTCACATTTGTTCTTCTGCTTGAGGTTTAGTGAAGTTAAACCATTTTTGATTGAAGTCAATGAATTGTACACAAATTATTTTCAACATTGTTTCTAATTTTAAGTTTTTCCTCAATGCTGATAAAATTCCACATGTCACGTAAATCAAAATGAAGTTTGCATCAGTGTGGTACCTTTGGCTCATGTAGTTTTTCATGTATCTATTATAGTACTTTATTTATGTGTGTCCATTTGTTTTTGTTTTATAGCCATACTTATTATTACTTGGTTTAAAGTAGCTTTTAGTGCTATAAAATTAATTTATTTACCTATATTTATCTTCTCCACATTTATAGCATGTCTTGGAATCAGTATCTAAAATTGATTTCATAGTAGGTTTCATTGCTTGTAAGTAAAATTGTTAAGACTGTTTCAGAGTTACCATTGATAATACTCATATTCAGCATTCATGTGTTGTAAGTTTCCTTGCCAAATAAGTGGAAGAGAGTGTGAGATGACACAAGTTGAAAACAAAGTTAGTAAAGAACCTGAAAAGGTAACTTCACATAAGCCAAAATTTTCCGGTTTGAGTTTGCCTTGAAGGCAACTTGGAAAATGTTGAAAGGAATTTCAGAAATTCAAATCCAGCTGATTTAAGAAAGAGCCTACAATGTCACAAGATGTTGTAATCACAGTACTTCAAATAATGAAACAAGGTCAAACAGAAGTGTTGGAGCTGTTGTTGATATCTTGTTCATTTTGGAAAAGATGTTGAATTTAACATGAGCAGTCAGTATAGTCACCATGCCATTAAAGTGTCAATGCCTGTACTTTTGTACAACCCAGTACTGTAAATGCTTTAGCAGAACTTTAAATATGGAAACCAATTTAATAACTTTTTGGGCAATAAATAACCATGCAGTACTTAAATCTGCTCTTATTGTTTTATATGGCATGTGGTTAAAGATGTTTAAGATGTCAGTAGTGCCACCATCAAACATGGACACTGAACAAATTGAAAAGCAAATGATCCAATTTTCTCCTAGTTCACAATTGACAGCCTGTTAGCACGTGGACTTAACTGTAACCACAGATGTTAAATCCTGTCTGATAGCACGTGAACTTACATTGTAGCCACAGATGTTAAAACCTACCTGAAAACACATGGACTTGAACTACAGGCCCGATGTTAAATCCTACTTGATAGCACAAGTACTTGTATTGTAGCCACAAATATTAGATCCTACTTGATAGCATGTGGACTTGTACTGTAGCCACAGATGTTAAATCCTACCTGATAGCATGTGGACTTGTACTGTAGCCACAGATGTTAAGTCCTACCTGATAGCACATGGACTTGTACTATAGCCACAGATGTTAAGTCCTACCTGATAGCATGTGGAATTGTCCTGTAGTCATAGATATTAAATCCTACCTGATAGCATGTGGACTTGTGCTGTAGTCACAGATATTAAATCCTACCTGATAGCACATGAACTTGTACTGTAGCCACAAATATTAAATCCCACCTGGTAGCATGTGGACTTAAACTATAGCCCCGATGTTAAATCCTACTTGATAGCACAAGTACTTGTATTGTAGCCACAAATATTAAATCCTACTTGATAGCACGTGGACTTGTACTGTAGCCAAAAATGTTAAATCCTACCTGATAGCACATGGGCTTGTACTGTAGCTACTGGTGTTAAGTCCTACCTGATAGCACGTGGACTTAAACTATAGCCCCGATGTTAAATCCTACTTGATAGCACAAGTACTTGTATTGTAGCCACAAATATTAAATCCTACTTGATAGCACGTGGACTTGTACTGTAGCCAAAGATGTTAAATCCTACCTGATAGCACATGGGCTTGTACTGTAGCCGCTGATGTTAAGTCCTACCTGATAGCACGTGGACTTGTACTGTAGCCACAGATGTTAAATCCTACCTGATAGTATGTGAACTTGTTGTGTAGTCACAGATGTTAAATCCTACCTGATAGCACGTGGACTTGTACTGTAGTCACAGATGTTAAATCCTACCTGATAGCACGTGGACTTTTACTGTAGTCACAGATGTTAAATCCTACCTGATAGCACGTGGACTTGTACTGTAGTCACAGATGTGAAATCCTATCTGATAGCATGTGGACTTGTGCTGTAGTCACAGATGTGAAATCCTACCTGATAGCACGTGGACTTGTACTGTAGTCACAGATGTTAAATCCTACCTGATAGCAAATGGACTTATACTGTAGCCAAAGTTGTTAAATCATGCTAAGGTAATATTTGCTAATATCACAATCAAAACATGCATTGCTAAATTCTTCAACAAATCATTATATATGTGCACCAGTTGGCTAACTTTGTAGCCAATAAATAGCAAATAATAAAAAGAGATAAATATTTCTTAGAGGTCCCAATGAGTTCTTACCTTAAACATTGAGACCAAAAAACAAATGAAAAATATGCTGCTTCAGGTCAAACAATTAAGAGTGGCACAAATCTCAGTAATATACATACCAACACTTTAATCGCCCTGTTAATTGTTGGAACTAATATAAAGTTTGTACAAAATCGAATTGACGTTAAAATACATCAAACATTGAAGGATGCCAATTTGAAAATGCATTAAAATAGGGTGGAATCATGTGTGTCTCTTGGGGGCACTCAGCACAGTGGCATTAGGTTGCCTTTTGGCATTTCAACTCTCAATCGCACCCTCTATTGTATTCTTTGTGGGGGTTTTTTCCTCTCTCCAGTACTTGCTTTTTTAGTTAATTTTTTAAGGACTACATGTTCCTCGGTATTGAAGTGGTGCTTCTAGTGTTTCATCCCCATACTATTAACCAGTGTAAAATTCC
The DNA here is from genome assembly GCA_016617855.1 of Megalonaias nervosa. Taxonomy (NCBI): domain Eukaryota; kingdom Metazoa; phylum Mollusca; class Bivalvia; order Unionida; family Unionidae; genus Megalonaias; species Megalonaias nervosa. Next base: position 4,757 of record JAECUM010039587.1, on the reverse strand, counting down.
CACCTTTTGTTGTTCCGGTTCATTGTTATATATTTATACATTCATTTCAGCTGTCATTAATGCCTGAACTTGTTGGAAAATGTGGGCATACAAGGGCATAATGGGACACTCAAATCACCTGCCATTCTTGCATGGCATGTGTTGGCACGAACGGTTATCGCATTCATTGTTGTGGACCGATGAGGTTTGGTACTTGGTCGAAAGTCGCCGAAACAATAGTGATTGGAAGAAGGGACCCGCCTCTTCTTTATCTCTGGAGAAACCCATCAGTTCCCAGGAGATGGCTACGGCATATCCCGATGCAGGAAAGTTGCCAGTTGCAGTGAGAGAGGTGTTCGGGATAACGATGTCGCCCGCTTCCATTAGGGGTAATCTCTGTGGGAGGGCGGGATCATCGGCATTTCACAGCGTAGGGAACATGTCAATCCCAAATAGCAAGTCCCTGCCTTTCCTTGGCAAATGTGGGCATACAAATGCATCATAGGACACTCACACTGCCTGTCTTTCTTCCACGGCATGTGTAGGCACGGTCGGTTATTGCATTCGTTATTTGCGGACTGATGAGGCTTGGTACTTTGACGAAATCAATTCCCAGGAGATGGATAAGGCACATGCCGATGGAGAAAATTCGCCTGTTTCATTGAGAGGGGTATCCGGAATAAAGATTTCGCCTGCTTCCACTAGGGGTTATCTCTAAAGAAGGGTTCCTCCGCACTTCTAAGCGTAGGGAACTTGCCAGCCCCATATAATAATCCCTGCCTTTCGAATGCAGTGAAAGGCGGACGTCGTCTGGTAAACTTTGAATAAAAGCTAGATCATATTCGTCGCAGTCGGGTTCCCTGAACAGAGACGCGCCAGTAAAGTATACATTATCATCTAACTGGTCACAGCCCAGTGACCGGTCACTACGCACGGTTTCTGGGTTAACGGACACAGGGTACTGGTCACGGGTAATATGTCAGCAAAGATCTGTCAGCGGGTACTTATCACTGGGGCGCCATACAGCGGGAAGTATGTCTAGTGACAGTCATAGACGGTCTGTCGCCAGTCATAGGCACCTTGTCACCGGGTACCTGACAACGGGCATTTGACACCGGGTGAAGCTCCTAGTTACATTCACGGACATTCTGTCACCGGGCACCGGTCAGCGAGCACCGGTACTGATCATCTTGCACAAGCACAGATAACCGACCACCAGACACCGGGCGCTGACCACAAGGTATGGTGCCCTTTGCCCTTTCTCCGCATTTGGTCTCCAATCTTCAATAACGGATCTCCGGTCGCCGAACACCGATCGAGATACACTGGGCGTTGGACATTGGTATTTAGATCAAATACCGAGTTTTGACCTCCGTTGTAGAGGAAGGGATCGTTTCGATAACCGTTCTGTATGTTTCCATGGTTTTGAGGAAGGGATCAAGCCGATACCCGGTGAAGTTCGCAGAGGTGTATTGGAATTCCAACCTTTAAAGCCCCTAGGTCAAGAAGATCTTGGACTTTTAAACGTAACTTTTACTTCCGTATTTTTATATTTTATTACTTTCGTTACGGATCTTTATACGCAATGCCCGCATGAGACCATCATCTGCCTGGAATCTTTCGGACTTTATGGGATACTTCTTCATACGTTAACAAGGTATCGTTTGCGGAGCCTATATTATATATTTATTTATTTTACTGTCGTCTGTCTCGACTTTCGTGGATTTACCCGATTAAATACTTTATCTTTCACGAAATCGGAATTTATAAAATAAATCGTGATTTACTCAATCAAAAGCCTTTCCATGATCTATTTTAAAAATATAATCTCCCGCTTGTTCATATTCATTAATATGACTTACATCATTAATGCTAATAATAGTATCTGCAATTCTATGCTCCGTAACGGAATATGTTTGTTCTGGAGAAATGATATGTCATATATATATATATATATATATATATATATATATATATATATATATATATATATACTCGAACTAAAGATTTATAATCTAGATTCAGAAGGCGTATAGTTCATCACATTGTCGATTCTCTTTTCCCCGTTATTTTTGTGGATCAGAGAAATAACCCCCGTTTTCGAAGATCGTGGTCTAATAGATTCATGTTGAATAAATTCATAAACATATCTCATAACATCACCAATATCGTGAACAAAATTGAAATTCCTTTATGTAGTCAGTCCATGAGGCCATTTAACTTCCGTTTTCTTTTTTATTCTTTATTTTTGCCATGACTTTTAACGTAGTTTCAATTTCATTGATATTTGTTCATCAGCATAGATTCATCTTCATTCGATGCATGTACAATCCAATAACTCATTTTTGCCCTTTTCATTAATAGTTGAAGAATATATGTCACTATTAATTTCATATGTGCAACAACATATAATTCATCTTTTTCAATTTCTCAGTTTCCATTTTCATGTTTTGCCAGAATCAGTTTCATTTTGTATGTATTTTCTAAACTCGAAAAGTATTTCACTTTTATCTTTCCTCCAGTAAGCTTGCTAAAACGGTAGTTGTTCTTCTATAATACAAAGCGACGACTATTTCATGTTCGCTGAACGGAGCTTTCGTTAGCGACTGCACTCTCCATCTATTTGTGCTGCATTATCACTGCACTTTAAGAATGTAAATTTGTAGTGTTAGTATAACCTTTGTAAGGTCTGTGTATAGTGTGGTGTGTGTACAAGACAGTGTTGGAATTAATTTAGCAGTGATGTTTGTTTTAGGAAGTAATTTATCGCTGATGTTTGTTTTGCATTTATTTCTTGTGTGTGTGGGCGAAAACAGTTAGAAAAGACAATCGTAAACAAAAATCCCATATGGATCTGGTTGCAATACACTAATTTCGTGATTTATTTGCTCAAGATTTGTGTTAAGTAAGTGGCTCACACTAAAATATGTGTTTTGCTGTTTCGTCCTCGATTTTTGATGGATTTCGTGTGATCTAGTACAAACCTAGATATCGCCATGTTTTGATTTTCTTTTGGGCTGTAGATCAGTTTTTTGGGCTGTAGATCTTAGTCTGGTGTCACCACCTAATGGAAAATTGTTTTATTCAGCCGACAGAAGAATATATTTGATGAGGTGCCATCTGCTATTGTTAGTAGTTGTGGTAGTAGTATTGGTAGTAGTAGTCGTAGTAGTGGTAGTAATACTAGTAGTAGTAGTCAATCTGATAAAAAAAAAATCAGATCTCCAGTGTTATACTTGAAGATCTGACAGCGACCGCTTAAGTGTCATGTTCTGGTAACCTATAGTTATCACCATAATCGCTAATTTTATCAACCAGTCAGATGAAGTCTTATATTTTCGCGTTTGGAGACTGATCAGCGATGATGAAGAGCATGAATGTATACCGAACGATTTGATTTCACGTTCAGATTTTTGAAAGCTATACTTCCATTGGCTAATTCAGAGGTTACCAGAACATGATCCTTAAGCGGTCGTCGTCAGATCTTCATGTAGGACAGCGGAGATCTAATCTTAATCAGATTGTAGTTGCAGTAGTAGTAGTAGTAGTGGTGGTAGTAGTAATAGTAGTAGTAGTAGTATCACAATCATCAATAATCAGTAAATACTATTGCAAACGTTTGGAGACGCAATTCAGTGTTGTGCTTATAAATAAAAAACCTCGACCTATCCATGCACACGGGGAGCAAAAGGATCAGATACCAATACTGACCTCATTGTTGTTCCATTTCTTTTGTTTAGATTCTAGTATTTTTTTACCTCCGAGTGAAAAAAGCATACACGGGTACATAAATGCAAAGATGGAACCTTCCATAGAAAAAAGAAAAGGCGGTCGAAGGTGTTACCTTCGATCTAAAAATGTTTCACGTTTTCGTGTATTTGTCTTCAAGTTGGGTGGAGATAGAGGGATCTTTTTCATTGGCCATAACGTTTTGGTTTACGCCCGCGTAGGATTTTATATTATCACATAGTCGGTACACTTCGCCTACAGTGTGTGCAGTTTCATATTTTTGATATTATACGTGTGAACATATCACTTCATGTGATTCTGATTGGTCCAAATAAGCCCATGAAATTATTGTGCACGATCCTCTTTACTGATTGGCTGGGATCGTGGGAAAACGTTTTTAACCCCGCCTTCTGGAATGTTTGTTTTGAATGAACATTTTTTGGCGGCCATTTTTTAACTCGACTCGCGAAAGGAAATTGAGGAAAAATTATCTCGGCTGTCTGAATATGGATATGTTACCCCCACAGGGGTTTGTTATGTCATGTTTAACAATATCATCATAAGAAAAATGGCGTAAAACTACAAGACAACAACAACAATAAGAAGTAAAACTAAGGGTATTGCTTATTTGATTGCGGGTGGCAGGGGGTGGGTGGGCGGTATATCTGTAACATAGATATAGAATCCACCGTATATACAAGCGTGGTTTAAATGTTAACTTAAAGAAGTAAATAAACTCACCTCTGTTCACAGAAGAATCTGGATATAAATGGGTCTCGAAACTGACAGAACTTTATCCAACCACATCATCTTTACGTAGTATATATGGGATGTAAATCCGACACGAAAAGAAATTTGTTGACGTCTTCTGTACAGTCTATTGTTCCAAATCAAATACTGCAAATATCCGGTCACAAATGCATGGCAGTAAATGTGGGAATTTGTGCATCTAGTAATCCTATTTCACATGAAAATCGCAACAATGTAACGTTTAGTTCTGAAAGTGACATTTTAGGGAAAACATGTACTCTACTGTAGGCCTGCTGTAC
>JAECUM010039586.1:0-24199 GCA_016617855.1 Megalonaias nervosa | reverse complement strand
GTGTGTGTGTGTGTGTGTGTGTATGTGCGCGTGTGTATGAAAATGTATGTGTGTGTTTGTGTGTGTGTGTGTGTGCGAGAGACAAAAATTTAATTTTAAAAGTATCTTTCGAATGACCATAAGTGGTGTGCAATTTCTGCTAACGCATTCCCAACCCCGCCCGTTTTCCAACAAATAGCACCTTTTCCTAAAAGCTTCTGAAACAGAACATCTTATCATTGTTTTCAAAAACTGTTGTGTTTTATAATAGATCTACTAATGTACAAAAATATTCATGTTTTTCTGTTGGTTCTGTCGAATAAAGATAAGTCATTATCTACTTACGTTGTGCTAAAATATGCCTTATTTAACGAGAATCGTCACGTTGGAATCTCTTCCAGAGCTATATGGTGAGGAATATTTCTACGCCAGTCAAGCACATTGGACAAGACAGGAAACTCGAATTTATATAATTTGTGGGTTTGTTTCGTTTATCTCTCCTCTTAACGGCATTGAAAAAAAAAAAAACATTCCTCTTTCATAAGCACTAACAGCTGAATAACAAAACTGAACTGCTTGCTTTGGGGCGAGGAGTAAGACGAGTTAAAATATGTATGATGACGTGGTGAAGGGTATTTTTTCTTTGTTTCTTTCTTTTATCCGAATATTACAACATTCCATTTGGACACCGCATTGGCATACGTCACACGTGTCAAAACATGTGATTAAAAAGATCATAAATATTATTATAGTTGTAGCATCCACCATTAATTTTGGGATAGTCGTAACAAGATTACTCTGGAATTTCGGTACATTCCTTATTGGCAGAAACTACCGAAATAGGGTACAGTGAAAACGTACCTTGATACATAACACGTGAAAAACCGGGTAAACCGATACTCCGGCAATACCGCGAACCTCTAATGGATATGGCAACCATTGCAAATGTCTACACTTTTGAATGCGCGACCTGTGACTTTTAATCTCCTTGTTTTTCTACTTTTTTTTTTTTCATGCACTTTAACACTATTGTCATCTCTTTCGCATTGTGTGGAACATAAATCCAAATATGGTTACCTTCTCCCAATCTCTGTTGATGGTGTTCATGCTACAAAGACAAACTGACAAATAAACAGACACAAGAAGAGACAAGTGGTAAGCAGACACGGGGACGAACCGACATGGCAAAGCCTATAATAACGGGGATAGAAAAATAATGTTTCTCGTGATAATGACTATTATCTTATGCCCCATTTTGGTTCTGAAATTTATCAACAATTCTTGACGGATAATCCACGTGAAAATGTTTACATTTCCTGTTCAAAACCTAAAAACCTAAAATCAATCTTAAAACAGAGACCGAAAATATGGCACTGCTTCAAATGTCTACAATCAAAAGCCGAAATTAACGGATTGACGAACTGCCAGAATTATAAGCCTAATTTACGACATTCTTCAAGGACGAGAAAAATAAAGTAACAGAACCATTATATCTGCTACTCTAAAGGCTCCAACTCAACTGCATGTAGATGCTATGGAGGAATCTTTACATATACTTACCGTTAAATGCAAACGTCGCACGCAGTACTAAGACCAGACCAGGTATTGTTCCATTCCTGACCATGACTTGGAATCATATAGGTTTCCTATCTGAACGTTATTGAATCTCCACCAGTCTGGACGTCGTGTTTTAAGTGCTTAGGGACTGACTCCGTGTTTACATAAATAAAAGTAGGTGATTGATCATCTTGATAGGTCTATTTGTAAATTGCTTACTCGCTTTTGGTTTGATTTCGGGGGGGGGGGTTGTTGTTTGCACAGGTGACAAAGGGCTAGTTTATTGTCGCAATTCACACCAGTGCACATACCTATAGTTACCGATCTTTATATTGTCTTAAATGTATTACAAAAATGTCATCTAATTGATGTCCCATATCGTTTTGAAGACCACTCTCGACGCGATGTAAGTCATGATAATTAACAGCGATAATGACAGTGAATCAAATCGTATCCGTAGAATTGTGGAAATGATAGATTTTACCCAGTTTGGCTTAGATTGGCTCGTGAGAAATAAAAGATAATCGAGAGTGAAATGTTTATGGTAAGTATCAACCAAACTTGGTTATAATTAGCCTAATCACATCAAAAAGAGAGCACGTGTGTGTTGATACAAGCCTTAGGACACACCTACGTGAAGGTTCTGAAGGGCGCAGTTTCAATAAAACAATGCATCAACGAAGTTAAGAAAGAAAAAAAAAAAAAACGTCTGAACAAGATCAATGAATTCATCAAATTCAGCAAATATTATTGATAAAATTACGTACGCTAGAATTTTTCTGTATCATATTGGTGATGATTAGTTTATTTGTTTTTACGGCACTTCTAACACATTATTTATTCCCATTTATCATGCTATGGACCTGGGAGATACCTGCCTTTCCTAAGGGAGCACACATACAGCCGAACTACTCTGGCCTCAGAGGTACGGAACTACTACTGTCATTGTTTATTTACAAAGTATGAAAATGTTCAAAACTCCGAATAATAATGATACTGTTACTATTACTACTATTACTACTACTGTTCTTGCTGCTGCTGATGATACTACTACTACTTTATTATTTTTATTTTTATTATTATTATTATTATTATTATTATTATTATTATTATTATTATTATTATTATTATTATTATACACCAGATAAAAGCTGTTTAGGAAACAGGTCTATTTACTCTAAGTTATGTGTCTACGTTTTTTTTTCTCCGCCGTTATAATGTGGCTTGTTTCTTCTTTAAAATAACGTCTTTGTACATTCAGCCTGTACTTAGGTTAGAATAGTACATTTTTCACTAACATCTTTATGTTTCGATTGGTTTGTGCTTGTTTTGTTATACTAATCACATTTATACGTGTTCTTACACAACATTGTTCAAAAGCTGACAAATCGGGGGGTGGGGGTTAATGTAATAAAATGTCTCTTGTATCTGAGAGCTTCTATTAAACGACATGCTTTCATTTTGAATCAAGTATTACTAATCATGCTTTCATTTAGACTCGAGTAATACTTATCATGTTTTCATTTTAATTCGAGTAATGCTGATCATGCTTTCATTTTGACTCGAGTAATATAGATCATGCTTTCATTTTGACTCGAGTAATACTAATCATACTTTCATTTTGACTCGAGTAATAATACTAATCATGCTTTCATTTTGACTCGAGTACTACAAATCATGCTTTCATTTAGACTCGAGTACTACTAATCATGCTTTTTGGACTCAAGTAATACTAATCATGCTTTCATTTTGACTCGAGTAATACTGATCTTGCTTTCATTTGGACTCGAGTAATACTAATCATACTTTCATTTTGACTCGAAGTAATACTAATTATGCTTTCATTTTGACTCGAAGTACTACTAATCATGCTTTTATTTTGACTCGAAGTAATACTAATAATGCTTTCATTTTGACTCGAGTAATGCTATTGTGGACAGTGGCACAGGTCCATTGGATCCGTACGGGATGGAATAAGACGCTCCTGCCCCCACGAGTCTCCCAGCTCTGGGTAAAATAGTGTGATGATAGCACATCATCACTGGGCAGAAGTCTTCCTCGCTGAAGTCAACGGTCAGGGTGGAATGGCTCCAAGATGAGCTCAACGACCATGTGCTCAGGGCCAAAGCGTGCCACATTATATCAGTGGATTTCGGCTGTGGTCATCCATTCTGGAGAGGGATGGGCTCCGCCAGGCTGTATCTTGCCTTTGACATACCACACGAAGACAACTAACAATTCTTCCATACCGGATCGGTTTCAGCAAGGGTCAACACTGACCGGGCTTTCCGCTGCACACCAGGACGGAGGTGACAAGTATTCTACTGGTGCCCCCACTACCAAGATCCGTGGGAGAGACAACATCATCATCGGTATACGGAACGTTAGAACACTGAGGGCTGTGGGAAAGTTGAAAGAACTTACGCATGGGTTGGAGAGGTACAACTGGAACATTATTGGTCTCTGAGAAGTGCGCTGGAAAAATTTTGGCGAAATAACAACAGATGAAGGGCATAAGTTCTACTTCAGCGGAAGAGAGGACAAACACAATCATGTCGTTGAATTTCTTGTCCACAAGGGCATTGTGAACAGCATTGTGAGTTGCTGCCCAGTCTCAAGCAGACTCATTACCATCCGCCTGAGGGCGACTCCCTTCAACATCACAATCATACAGGCCTATGCACCCACATCTATGATGATAACGAACGGGATAATTTTTATACGCAACTGCAAGATGTCATTGACAACTCACCCAAGAAGGACATTCTGTTTTTACAAGAAAACTGGAATGCAAAGGTGGGAGTTGATTCACACACAAACTGGCAAAGCACCTGTGGACCCTTCTGAAATGCAGAAACAAACGAAAGAGGACTCAGGCTCTTGGAGTTTGCCGCTTACATCAATCTTGTGCTAGCCAACACGTTCGGTCCTCACAAAGCATCTAGAAGATGGACCTGGCACAGTCCAGATGGACAACATCACAACCAGATTGACTACATCTTGGTGAAGAAAACGATTCTGCACAGGACTGAATATCCCCAGAAGATGAAGTTTTCCAGGAGCAGATATCGGAAGTTACCATGATTTATTAATGACAACGTTTCTCCTCCACCTGAAAATGAGCAAAGAGCCTAACCAACCAAGAATCAGATTTGACCTTGAAAAATTAAAAGATCCAAAATGTCGCAGAAGCTTTCAAGCAAGGATAGATGGTAAATTTGCACCTTTGATAACCCTGGACAGCCAAAACACCGACCTAGAGTCCTTAACAACCTCATTCAACACAGCTGTGACTAGCACAGCTAGCAAGATCATTGGGAAATATCGTCGAACAAAGAAACCTTGGGTCAGAACAGATGTTCTTGAACTATGCGACAAAAGAAGAGAAGAACTGAGAAAGGGAAAAAGAGATCATGAGGGAGCTAGAAAATACAGATAGATAAACAACATGATCAGGAAAAGAATGAAAAAGACAAAGGAATCCTGGATAGAAAGACAATGCTGCAAAATCGAAGACAGTCTGAGTAGAAATAACAGCAAAATAACATATCAACGGTGAAAACTACCACCATCCAGGACAAATCAGGAAAATGCCTCACAGGAGATCAAAAGATTCTCAAGCGATGGACAGAATACTGCTCAGAATTGTGCAATTATAAGACCCAAATAGATCCAGCAGCACTAAATTTCCCTCAGGCAGAAGAAATTGATGACAACCACATTATTCGTGAGGAAGTAGAAATTCCAGTTAGGTCACTAAAGAAAAGAAAGTCATCCGGCGTTGACAACATACCAGCAGAGCTCATTCAAGCAGGAGGAGAAGAGATAGTCACAGTCCTAACAACAGTCTGCAACAAGATATTGCAGACAGGAAAATGGTCCACCGCATGAACTCAGTCCTTGATCATCGTGCTCCCAAACAAAGGAAACCTAGAGCTAATGCCAAAACTACAGAACCATCAGTCTGATCTGTCACCTGAGCGAAGCCATGCTGAAGATAATTCTCAAAGGACTAAAGCCTCAAGCAGAGAAAATTATTGATGAAGAGCAGGCAGGCTTCCGAGCAGGAAGGAACACCACAGAACAAATCTTCAATCTCAGACTCCTTTGCGAGAAATGCATTCAGCATCAGCAGAATCTATACCACGTCTTTACAGATTTCAGAAAGGCCTTTGATAGGGTATGGCATGCGGCCTTATGGGTAACTATGAGGAAATAGAATATCAGTTCAAACCTGGTGCATGTTGTTGAGCACCTCTATGGCCAAGCCACCAGTGCTGTCCTCATCAATGGCAGCAGAGGAGATTGGTTTCGAACAACAGTTGGAGTCAGACAGGGATGTATACTGTCACCTACACTCTTCAACATTTTCCTGGAACGGATCATGGAGGATGCTTTGGATGGCCACAAGGGCACTGTCAGCATCGGAGGAAGAACAATCACCAACCTTCGCTTCGCATATGATATTCATGGTTTAGCATGAGATGAAAAAGAACTGGCTGACTTGGTTGAGCGCCTCGATACCACCTCCACAGCATACGGGATGGAGATTAGCGCCGGAAAAAAACTGATGACAAACAAGACCAATGTCATTAGTGCCGAAATAAAGGTCAGTGGACAGAAGCTGGAAAGAGATCAGCTATCACAGATGAGGGCTCCAAACCAAAACTACTTTGCAGGATTGCCCAGAGAAAAGCAACAATAACAAGGTTGAGACCAATATGGAAAGATACCAACATTGCTTTTGTCGTATCCATCTTTTTGTATGCTTCTGAAACATGGACGCCCACATCAGATCTAGAAAGAAGGATTTTATCCTTCGAAATGAGATTCTACCACAAGATCTTGGGCATCTGATACATTGACCATGTGACCAACGAAGAAGTCCACAGCTGGATCCAACTAGCCATCAGATCCTATGAAGACCTCTTGATCACTCTAAAAAAGCGCAAACTGAAGTGGTACAGTCATGTCTCAAGAACATCTGGACAGGCAAAAACAATCTTGCAAGGCACAGTGCGAGGTTGCAGAAGAACAGGCAGACAGAAAAAGAGGTGGGAAGACAACATTATGGAGTGGAAAGACATGGGGTTTGGAGATTCCCAAAGGCAGTAGAGAACAGGGAAAGGTGGAGAGAACTGATTGTAAAGTCGACTGTGGCGCACCAACGACCCCTTGGGTTAAAGGATTGATGATGATGATCATGATGATGATGATGATGATGATGATGATGATGATGATGATGATGATGATGATGATGAATGCTATTCATGCTTTAATTTTGACTCGAGAAATGCAGATCATTCTTTCATTTTGACTCGAGCAATACTAATCATGCTCAGGGCCGTAGAGAGCGATCACGGGCTCTGGGGTAAGAAACACGCGGGCCTCTCCTAGTTCTTGTTCAAACAAAGTGTTTCTTTCATAAAATTAAAAAGTGTTGACTGGCCCGGGCCCCCTTTACAGCTCCGAGTCCCGGGGATATATAACCAGTTGTCCCTCCTCCTGTTGTCGGCCATGATCATGCTTTCATTTTTACTCGACTAATACTAATTTTAATGTCACTAAATATACATGCACATAGTAGTAATAGTAAAAGGAGGTTCTATCCCAGAGACCCCCTTCCTCCTCCAAAACGCTTCTATGTTGACATTTTGTCACCAGGCTTTTCTAGCTCAAAATAATGACTTTAACGTGATATGGTCTTTCTAGTATATTTCTGACAAAATATGTTTTGTTGGGGTAAGGGGGTCTCTGAGTTAGAAACTCTCATTTACAATTAATACTATGTATCGACAGTAGATATCAGAAAACATTCATTATCGTGTTTATACAAATCATAACCATATTTTACGATAAACTTTTTCGTACTTGCTAACTCTCATTGGTAGAATATCTGTTAACATACTGTCAATAATACGAAACTCGCGTATTAAGTCATATTGTACACCTCGCAAATAAGATCATATCTGATCAAGTAATTTTTTATACGTGATACTAGCTGTTTTACAAGCATTTTTTTGTTGGTCTCAAGTCGAGGCTCAATTGTTTTACACGCTGTCGCAAGAGAAACACCAACACCAGATATTATTAATAAAAACGGGTTTAATGATACTCCACTTGAGATTATACTAGAGCCAGTCATTAGCAGCGGTAAATATGATATTATCAGAAGTATTCTGCTATAATACCTGTAACATTGTTTTACACACCAGAGGCTTTTATGATAAACTTTGTAATACTGCATTAGTGCGTGAACATCTTGTTTTGGAATTTCCTCTAAAATATGATTGAAATCGATGATCTGTTTTTTCACTATGCAATATTTGCTTACAATTTTTATGCAATATTAAAAGTTCTAGTACCAACAATTGAATCAAGAAATTCACGAAATTTATTATTGTTAGGATCAGCTATAAAATCTCTGTACTTGTCATAAACATCTGACGAGGTATCATCGTATTGTTTATCTGTTAGTACCTCATTTATCTTTAACCAGCTGTAGGAATCAAACGTGTTTTCTACCTCACGTTCATACAAATCTGTTTTATTTGCCAAATTACAGTCTTCTCCTTCTGTTTCATCAATAAACCCTAGTACCAAGCTTATTTGATCCAACTTTTTGAGAACGAGATGTTGTCTGATAATTGCATATGCGACTACGAAACTTTTTAGCATTAATTTCGGAGTATATCTTTGTTAAATTGGATAAGACCAAAAACAGAAGCTACTTTCAATATTATTTTTTCGTATGGTTTCGTAAATAATTTATCAACTTCAGTGTAATAATTTCGTATTGACAATTGTCTAGAGTGTTGGAGCGATGGAAGTGGAACATCATCTTCATCACTGTTTCCATAGTAGAAATCAGATATTTCTCCAAACCTTATTGGTTCGATCTGTTCAAAACACTTTTCTCGCTCAACATTATCGAGATTATCAATTTCCTCGTTAAGATTTTTGATTATCTCTAGAGATTTATTAATAATAATCGGATCGAATTCGGGTCTTTTACGTATCATTGGTAAAATTGCATTCGAGTACGCTCTAATTATTAACGTTATATTCACTGATATACTAACTATTTTAACTAGGGTTTCCTTGTCGTGGTAGTACATACCGAGGTATCTAAAAATTTCTCGTATTGAAAAACTATCGCATAACTCTGTATTTTTTTTTTAATTTTATTATTTTAGATACCGCTAGTTTGTCGAGACGACTATGATTTTCGTTTACTCGTTTTTCTTCCAGCGCTCTTACACTATAAGTTCGTGCTTGTAACAAACCTGTTGCAAATATAATTTTATATTATTCAAATTAAACTCTAGCAATTTTTTTTAGTAGGGTTTCAACTTGTTTTTGTTCTTCTAGACAATCGTCAGGATAACAGTATCTGCTTATAATATCAAAGTTTTCTATTGCTTTTATTAGTTGTGGTCCTCCCATATACATAACACAAATAAATTTTCTTTCTTCTTCTGGTAATGGAGAATTTATCATTGTAATTGTAAAATATTTCATAGCATTTATCGTACGTGCCACTAGTGATTCGTTTTTAACATCTTTTTAGGGTTAAAAATATTATCATAAAATTCTCTTGCAATGGTTATGATTGCTGATTCTGACATTTATTTTACAATGTTATATTAAATTTGATCATCGAGTGTGTATATTTGAAATGTTGTCAGTCCTGGAAATGGGATTTCAGCTTCGATAACATAAATTCGAAAATACAAGTACTTGTTAACAGTATTCGCAGCTGAAATAATAAAGTATTGTGTTGTTGAAATATACGTGTTATCTGTACTATACAATTTTGTCCAGTCAATATCATCGTTTGATCCTTCCAATTGCCAATTAAAAATTCTCCCAATACTAGAATTTAATCGACCTCGCAAATGAAATTGCCAAATAGCAACTGCAATGGGACATTTAATCATTTATTATCCGCTAAATGTTGAAGATCAAATAACAGAATAAATATGCAATTGACGGATCAGTCTGGACGACAACTTGATCTTAACAATGAAGTTGTTACTTATTACCTACACCTGCGCGTTGCGTGAATTTGTACAACCTCGTTGTATAACATGAGACAAAGAAAAAAAAATTACAGAAGAAAAATAGTTGGAGGAAGTTTAGGAAATATATTTACTAAAATTATTGAAAGTGCTCCTGGAATAGCGCATAAAGTTGCGCCAATTGCACTGGACGCATCAAAAGCCTTTGCGACCGGAGCTGCCTCTTCCGCTGGAACTGCAGTGGGACAAAAAATAATAAAAAGCAACAGGCCAGAAATAAAACAAGTTATATCAGAAATCGCACCAACAGAAGAAACTAAACGTGTAATGATAAGGACAACAAAAATCCTTTTGTCGCCAAGAGGAGAGCAAATTATACAAAACTTAATATCTACGGCAACAGAACCAAATTTTATATAATCTAATGAATAACAATTGTCTGTTAAAAATTACCTTGACTTGGCGGAGACCTATGACGTAGATGATACAGTAACAGAATTTGAGTATGTTGAATATCTCGACGGAAATTCTATTGAGCCTAATAAAATTGGCGTTAGAACATTTAATACACGCGACGAGGATGTATTTCTTTTGCCTCATAAAGCAATGTTGGAAGCTCGTGGTCAGATTATGACAGTAGCTAATCCACCTGCTGCAATTACAGCTGGAGCAGAAATAGCTCTCATAAACAACGTCTGGAGCCTATTTAAAAGTGCCAGGTATCAGCTAGCTAATCAAACAGTGGAAGATATTTCACGTCACCTACAAGTTGCAAGTACAACACTAAGTATTATTTCGTTTAGTGACGATTACTCTAGATCAAATGCAACTAACATGGTGTGGTTTAAAGATACTGAAACTGGTGCAGCTGCGCCAGGTGAATTTATTTCAAGAGGAGCATTAGCGCATGGGGCTGATGCAGCTGCAGATGCTTTAATTGTAAGAAGTTTTCATATCGCTGATGCTGTCAATTTTGGTATAGCCCCACCAGCTGCAGGCGCTAACACAGACGCTACAAGAGTTTCACTTACTGCTGTTTGTAATAATCTTGGTATAACACCACCAGGTGCAGCTGCGGACGGTGTTGCAATGTTAGATTTGATTAATAACGCAATTAGCGTAAGAAATGAACATTACAATGATGGTTATGCTAGGAGAAATGCATTTGAGCAGGATCACGTCAAATTACAATGATGCTACCATAGAGTACAATATTTGGATTTTGTCACGATTATAATAAAGTGTTTCGTGGAGTTAAACACACACTTATTTTAGATCGGGCAGAACAAAGTGATTGTTTACTTCGAGCTGGCGGTGTTGATGTACAATTTATTATGAACAAACTTGCTTTATGGATGCCACGAATAACACTATCATTCACAAAAGCAGTAGAATTAAATGATATGCTTCAACAATATACAAAGAGAATTTATTTTCAGCAACATAAAATATATCAGACTGCAGTTCCAAATACTACCGACTACACATGGCGCGTCACAACAACGTCAAGCGAACAACTACCACAACAATTATTTGTTGTATTTCAGCGACAAGCGCGACGCGGTAACCAGCAACAAAATAACGCAATATTCGATAACGCCGATGTTAGGAGAATATACGCCAGGATAAACTCCAAGTAGTATCCGGAACGAGCGATAGAATGCAATTTCGACGGGATGACGCTAATAAATATCTTACTCGACCGTACATGTATCTTATGGAAGCCGTAAAGAAATATCAGGACGTTAGAGATGGATCTCAAATATCAGTAGAGGAATTTCGTACACTTTATCCGATATTTTATTTTGATGTTAGTAAACGCAACGAGCGAGGCGTTGATTCGACAGCTGATATTGAAATTACCTAGATATTAGGTATGGTTCCAGATGCGTTGTACGTATATGCGCTGGTAATCAGCGACAGATTTATAACAATTGACTCTGTCGGAGGTAAAATGACGGTCCAAGTTTAATATAAATCAAGTGTAAAGAATTAGCAGCTGCTATTGCTAAGCACAGGCCGGTATCACTAAAAATTAATTCATCAACAACGGGCGGTACTTTAACAAAATTAATGCTAACTTAAACACAGATAAATAAATACGAACGCGGTAAACCGTTTGTTTTAAATATAAGCGCATCGCAAATAAATGCGGTGAGAGGCGGTTTTCTTGGTCCGGCAATAGCCACAATAGCCAAAACGTTAATACCTAAAATTTTGCCCGTACTTGGTACATTAGGATTAGCAGCAGCATCTGGCGCTGTATGTGGCGCAACAAAAAAGTCTGTCTCTGGAGACGGTATAAAGAAAATTTTTGTCTAAAACTTTAATATAATGCCACAACGAAAGACAGCAAAAAGAAAGACAACAACGAAAAAAAAGAGCGATCGCGAAAAACAAAAAAAGGCGGATTTATAGGACCATTACTGGCCGGAGAAGGGGTAAGTCTATTACCCAATCTGCTGGAATAGGTCGAGGACTAACATTACCAGGAACACGCCCGCGTTAAGTAACTTCGATATACTTCATAAGCTAAAAAAAATAATAAATTTCTACGGAGTTTATTCCAAAGATGAACTTGACAATGCACCAGCTGGTGGTTCGTATGTGATAAATATACAAGATTTTAATCACGGATCTGGCACACACTGGGTGGCAGTTTACAATAACTACTATTTTGATTCATTTGGAATTCCTCCCAGTGATGTAGTAAAAAATATATCAACAAAAAATATAAAATAATAAATTATTCATTTAATCAGATTCAGCCAGTTGGAACATCAGCGTGTGGGGGGGTGTTGGTGTGTGTGTGTGTTGGTGTGTGTGTGTGTGTGCGTGTGTGTGTGATTGAGATTTTTAACGTAGCTTTAACAATTTTTCAGTCATATCGCTACGATGTCTGCATTGTGACAGTTTTTTATAGTGATGTCTAGCACTGGGGCAACATGCAGCAGACATGTGGCATGATGTCCCACTCAGTCACATTATCCTGACACCAGGCCGACCAGTCCTAACACTAACCTCTTAATGCTGAGCGCCAAGCGAGGCAGCTGTTAGTACCATTTTCTTTTTAAAGTCTTTGGTATGACTCGGCCGGGGATCGAACCCACGACCTCCCGCATCCGAGGCGGACGCTCTAACCACTTGTGGAACATCAGCTTGTGGATACTATTGTATAAGGTTATAAAGCAAATGTCCCAGCATAAGTTAAATTTTTTAAATTTTATTTTACGGTTTGACAAACAACCTTCTCACATTAATGATGAGATTGCAATTAATTTATCTAAACTAAGGAATATGTCAACATATTGTCTTAAATGCAAAACTAAAACAGAAAATAAAGATGAAACAACAGGAAAAAAACAAAAAAACAACAGGATAATGTTAAAAGTATTTGTGCAATCTGCGGGAAAAATTACGTTTTTAAAGAAATTATCCGGAACTGGAATGTGTGACAAGGTTATTTTAGTAGATGATTAATAAATAATTATATGCGAGTGTAATTGTAATAGAGATCTCTGTCTGGAGCAAAATAAAATTGTTACGTACTGTCAGAAATGCAACAACAGAGAAATAATTAGAACAGGTATAGATATACATAAATTAATTGGCAAATTACTAACACCAAAAAGAGGTTGGACATTACCAGGCCATAAATACACTGGACCATTAATCCGCTTGATAAAGAACTAGATGAAAATGATAATCCGCTGCCCGGACAAAGGCCATACAATCAAGTTGATGCAATAGCAATACGTCACGATATCTATTATCGTGATAACGAACAAGATAAGCACGGCTGCGATAAAGTAATGCTAGATGAACTACGCGACATGAAACCATAAGGAATCAGAGAACGACTTGATAGAAGGCTGGTGCAGGAATGTATAGGAGCAAAATATAAACTCGGACTCGGAGCGATGGAATCGCTGACATCAGAGCTACGCAAACCTAAAAAAAGTTTCCGCGACGTAAAGTTGTCGCAAATGTCGTTGACGATATCTGGGCGATAGATTTAGTTGATGTGTCAAATCTTGGTCAGTTTAACGTTGGTGCTGATGGCGCTCCAAAGAATTGTCCTTTTAACGTTGTAGTTGTATTTAGTAAATACGCGTTTAGTGTACCCGTTTCAGATGAAACAGGAACGTCGATAACTGATGAACTAAAACAAATAATAACAAGTACAGAAAGAAAACCAAACAGAATCTGGACCGATCATGGGGCGGAGTTTTTTAATAAAAAATTTCAGCAGTTTTTGCAGCAAAATAACATTAAAAAATATGTTACGGGCAATGAAGGTAAGAGCGTTATCGTCGAGCGATTTAATCGTATACTAAACGAGCTGATACATAAACATTTGACAGCTAAAACTACAAATAAATATATTGACAATCTCCAGCAGATTTTTGATATATATATAATAACACGAAACACAGATTAATAAAAATGTCATCAAATGATGCAATTAAAAGTCCGATTCTTGCAAATGAAAACATGTATCGCAGACATAAATTTAAAGTTGTCGATAAAGTTAGAATTTCTCTGACGAAAAAACATTTGAAAAAGGATTTACTTCAAACTGGAGCGAAGAAGTATTTGTTCTTGATAACGTTTTACTGACAATACCTGTAACATACGCGCTGAAGGATTTATTGGGTGATCCTATAACTGGTAGTTTTTACGAGCAAGAACTGCAGAAAACTAAGCAAGATATATTTGTTATTGAAAACGTTATCAGAAAAAAGGCAATAAAAGTTTAGTTAAATGGAGAGGATGCAGCGATAAATTTAACAGCTGGGTTCCAACTAAATCTATATCGAAATAATATTGTTATAAATTTGCTCGTATTTTATCAGTACAGATTTACATTTGACCGGTCTACACAACGACATTAAATGTACTTTTCTTGCATTATCGACCGGCATTAAATTAAGTATTTTAGCAAAAATAAAATCGTATTTTATGCTCCTTTGTTGGCAAGCAATTTTCACATTAAGAAAATGTTTTTTATGTTGCCAAAATATTTGTTGCTGGACAACAGTACAATCAAATTTTATTATTTTTTTGGCGATATGATACTTAACATTATATCGTCCAGTTGTCGGTCTGCCGTAATTTTTTTTATCAACCACGTCCACGATCTCGTCCTGTTCATCGTCATTGTTAAATAAAATGTCATCTTCTGTATAACCAACTGACTCACTTGCTATTGTATCTCCTCCGCGATTATCGTTCGTGATTGTATCACAGGCGTAAATATCAGCAAGTCGTTTCATTAAATCCATATTATAATATGATTTGTTTTAAATCTAATTTATAATAATAAATGACCAACGAGATAAAGTATCATCAGAAAGCTAATATATTAATTACCAGGAACTAGCTGAGGCAGTGCGAAAGTGTTTGTCAGGATATACTTGTTCTGTTGACGTTACTGTGATGCAAGGTGATTGTGATAAAATTCTGCTAACAGCAGCAGAAAAACATTAACTTAATGACAGTACAATTGTATCACTGAAATTTAATAAAAATGATGTTTTGATGTTTGCTCACAATTGCCTTACCAAAACCGAGTTAGAAAATATATTTAATCGTCGTATTTGAAAATAAATCTGTCAAATGTTGACACTGACGTTGCTGATTTGGTTCTGCCATCTGCTACATATTTTATTGATTGCGAATGAATTTTAAAATGTTTTGCTGCAGCTGTTATTGATTTAAACCTTATTTCTTTATTAGTTTCAAGATTTATTGAGATAATTGGTCTTTTGGGATTTTTAAAATTACAACTACCACCTATTCCACGTTCACTATTTTCTCTTGGCGTGTTACCGCAGAACAATGTTTAAATAAAATCTTTTCTAAACATTTCAGTTCGTTCTGTATTATCTCCTCTAACATTTATCATCACTCTAGCTGGTGTTGATTTACCAAACGGTTTTTGGTATTTCACATGAATCACTGAACCCAATGCATTTCCGGCATAACTATTATAGATTGGGTATACGTAACATTCTTCCTGTTCCTTCGCTGTCGCCTTCATTATATTATATATCATTTTATATCTTTTATTGAAAATTCAAATTCTCCAATTAAATATATAAATATAATATAATGTTGAAATTGCGAGATATTGCCATGAAGAGCCTTATCAAAGCAGAAAAAAAACTGCTACTGCGTTTCTCGGTTACGATAACAGTTATAAATTTGATAATCAAAATATTTTAGCACATTTTAACCCTACAAATTTGTTTCATCTTCTGCATCCAATTGTAACACGAGAACTTGCAGTCCATAAAAGTATCAAGCTAATAGTGCAGTATCGTGTTATTTTATCGAAGCTACATGCACTTCAAAAAGATATATTTGATATAATCTTTGAAAATGTAGATTTCATCAACGAGATTGCCTAACCATATTTAACGGCTAAATCACGGAAAATATTAGCTGGAACAAATATTTCCTCAGTCGCTGATGAAATACATCAAGAAATAAATAAAAAATTGGAGGAATTTACTGCATCAGGAACAGTTTGGAAATTTTAAATGATAAAAGAAGTTTTATTTCACACGATGAAATATAACGTTCTTCGCGGTAGTTCTTACGTTAATCTCCCTCAAAAAATTAAAAACAAAATATGTTGCATAAATGTCAAAAACCATGATAACGAATGTCATCGTTGGGCAATTTTGTCCGCGAAAACATCCTCAAAGTGATCACTCCGACCGAGTTGAAAAATATTTGCCGTACAAAGATGTGCTAAACTTTAATGGAATAACTTTTCCAGTGGCAGAGAATCAGATACCAAAGTTTGAAAAACAAAACGATATTTCAATAAATTTTTTCGGACTAGATGAAAAAAGAAAATGTTTACCCGAGATATATTTCAGCATTTGCTACACAAAATAGAATAAATTTATTGTTTTACAAAGGACATTACAGCTGGATAAAAAACTTTAACGGTCTAGTTGGCAGACAATATGATAAAAATAAAAATAAGAATTATTTTTGCTACCGTTGTTTACAAGGTTTTTCTAAAGATGAAAAACTGCAAAAGCATCTTAAATACTGTGCTAATGTTCAAAAAATGACAATGCCAAGAGAAAAAGAAAAAGTATTAAAATTTAAAAATTATAATCATAAATTAAATATTCCGTTTGTTATTTATGCTGATTTCGAATGTCTACTTGTTCCTGTGGCAGGCGCAGAAAATGATCCAAATAAATCAAGCACCAGAAAAAAACAACAACATGTTCCCTGTGGAGCAGCTTATAAAGTAGTTTGTTGCGCTAACTATAATTTTTCAAGTCCAATAAAATTGTGCAGAATTTAAAGTCCTGCCGTGTGGTTACTAAAACTTTTAATAGGAGATGTTAATAAAGTTTTCAACAGATTATCTAAAACAGCTCCAATAAAAATAACATCCAAACAGCAGCTTGATTTTGATGAAGCAGTTAATTGTCATATCTGCGAGAAAACTCTAGGCGATGATAAAGTGCGAGATCACTGTCATCTAACCGTCCAATATCGCGGAGCAGCACATAATAATTGTAATTTGAAATTTCATGCGCCAGATTTTATTCCTGTCGTTTTATATAATTTTCGTGGTTATGATAGTCATATCATTGTAGAAGTATTTGGCGATGAGGAAATTAAATCTAAACTAAAATTAAACAATATAATAAAATGTGTTCCAAACAATTTTGAAAAATATATGTCAGTTACGCTCGCCAAATTACGTTTCATCGACAGTTTGCAATATATGGCAGCACCATTGGATGAGCTTGTAAAATATTGTAGCAGTTTCAATAATTTAAAAAGTTGCTTTTTTGGAGACTACGTCTCTCTGACAAAAAAGGTGTCTTTATGAGTATCTCGATGACTGGAGCAGATTTGATGAAACTTCTCTTCCTAACAAGGAAAAATTTTAATCGCAGCTAAAAAATGAAAATATTATAGATGACGAGTACAAATATGCACAGGAAATTTGGAATAGATTTGGTTTTAAGACACTTGGTGATTATCATAATTTATATTTGAAAACAGATGTATTATTACTAGCAGATGTTTTCGAGAGTTTTCGTAAAGTTAGTCATTAAAATTATGGATTAGATCCATGTTGGTATTAATCTGCGCCAGGATTGTCATGGGATGCTCTGCTAAAAATAAGCAGGATAGAATTTGATCTCTTAATTGATGTTGATATGTTTAATTTTTTGGAAAAGGAATTTGCGGCGGAATTAGCGTTATAACAAAAAAAATATATGCGGTAGCTAACAATAAATACTTTAAAAAATACGATAATAATTTGCCGTCAAATTATATTATTTATCTGGACCATGATAATTTTATGGCTATGCTATGTCAGAGCCAATGCCGTATAGTGGATTTCATTGGATAACTCCAGATCAATTTCTTAAAGAAACTGAGAAAGATTTACCAGAAAATGTCAGTTATTTTGTTGAAGTTGATCTTGATTACCCCAGTTCGTTACATGATCAACATAACGACTATCCGTTTTGAGCAGAGTCAATGATGATCGATTATAGTTTATTATCATCTGAACAACAGGCAATGACAACAGCAAAAAATTCGATCGTTAATAAGCTAGTTCCAAATTTGTTAAATAAAAGAAATTACACGATACATTACAAAATTTAAAACAAGCAGTAGATGCTGGACTAATTCTGAGAAAAGTTCATCGTGTGTTAAAATGTAATCAATCACGGTGGATGGCAGATTATATTGATTTAAATACCGAAAAAATAGCACATTGCTAAGACTGATTTTGGAAAAAAAAAACTTTTTTCAAGTTAATGAACAATTCTGTGTTTGGTAAAACGATGGAAAATATCAGAAAGCGAGTGAATATTGAAATTGTAAATGACATAAATCGCAGAAATAAATTAGTCAACGATGACGGTTTTGTCAGTATGAAAATATTTAATGAAAATATTGTTGCAATACAGCGACGAAAAACAAATCTGAAGCTGCGTAAACCGATTTATGTTGGTGCATCTGTACTTGATATATCAAAATGGCTAATGTACGACTTTCGCTATAATTTCACCATAAAGTAGTTGCCAAGTTCGGAGTTGCTATTTACTGATACGGATTCACTTGTTTATAATATTAAGTGTGAGGATGATTATCAAGATATTTATGACAATAAAAAATTATTTGATTTATCAGATTATCCAGAAAGTAGTGGATTTCATAATGATGCAAATAAAAAAGTCATCGGCAAAATGAAAGATGAATTTATGTTTGTGCCAGTTAGAGAATTTGTTGGACTAAGAAGTTAATTGTACACTAATTTCAGATGACAATAAACTGATAAAAACGCAAACAGTATTCCTCGCTGATATGTAAAAAGTGTATGAAATTTGATGATTTTAAAGCAGCGCTAAACACCTGCACTAATTACATTAAATCAAATGTCATCAGAACAAATCATCACAAACTTGAAACAGATAAAATTATAAAACGTGGACTAAGTAATTTTGATGATAAGAGATATTGTGTTGATGGCGTAAACACATTAGCTATTGGACACTATGCAAATAATTTTTTCAAAACATTATAAATAATGTTCGAAAATTTATCATTAGCCGATGGAGTTAGTAGCAAAATTAAAAAAATTATGGTTAATGGCCAGCAATTATCAGTTGAATTTAATTATGAAATTTCAGGTATTTGTTTTAGTAAATTTGATAGAATAAAACTCTCGCTTATCAAATCAGATAACAGCAAATATTTTGATTATCTTGAAAGTTGAGAGATGAGCTTATGCTGAAATACGATAATCTTCATGATCCGATCAGTCAAGAAAAATACACAAACATAAATATTGACCTGAACCGGTCGAAGGTTTTTGCAAAAGGTGGTAAGTATCTTCTCACCAGGATAGCAATGAAAGAGTTATTTGAATGTCATCGAAAAGTAAGCGGAAAAATTAAATTTTATTTGTATAAACACGATAATGAATTATTCCTGATATCTACTGTCGATAAATTAATAACAGGTGAGGAAGTTCTTTAAGGGGAGATAATTATCTCTGTCTTCCTTGTATTTGAAGGGAGATAACTCTGATAGGTTGTCTCCCTTGCATTTATTATATTTTTATTTACTGATAAATAATATATTTTGGAGTCGTTTTCAAAAAAAAATTCTTTGTTTTTATGGTTTTGTCAAGTTTCTTGCTTCTTTCAGATTTTTTTTTAGAGATAACTTCATAATAATTTATGAAACATATATTTGTAAGTACAGTCCGTAGCGCAAGCGTAGAGGGTTGAATTCTCGTACTCGAGGTCTTGAGTTTGATTCCGTGACTGACACATTGTCGATGGAGGGCGTTATTGCCAGTTTTTTCTAATAATAGTGGGGGGTTCCACCGCAAGGGATTTCATGTACACTTCCTCACCACGTCATCGCTACTGTTTATTTTTTATTTTTTTTATTTTAGATAACGGTTATAGTAGTAATAGTAAATGAGAGTTTCTAACTCAGAGACCCATTTACCCCAACAAAACATATTTTGTCAGAAATATACTAGAAACACCTTATCACGTTAAAGTCATTATTTTGAGCTATAAAAGGCCGGTGATAAAATGTCAACATAGAAGCGTTTTGAAGGCGAAGGGGGTCTCTGGGATAGACACCTCATTTACTATTACTACTCACAGATCTCTTTGAGGAAAGGTACATGGTCAGTATATTTATATTTTTTGTTGCATCATTTTGATTTATGTTAAAGGCAGGAAGAAAAATATTGTTGTATCTAATAGCCATTGAGTACAAAGAACTCTATTTGTACCAGCAGGTCTGGTCTGTGCAGTTTACAGTTGCACTCGAACTATATGGAATAATATATGGTTATTTTAGAGCAACGTAGTGGAGGTTGGGGTAAAAAAATCTTTAAAGGAAGAACTCACATTTAGAAATGACTATTAGCACATTTCGAAAGGACTTTTTTCACCTTTAGGAAGGACAATTAGCATATTTAGAAAGGACTATTGACATTTAGGAAGGACCATTAGCATATTTAGAAAGGACTATTGGCATATTTAGGAAGGACTAAAAGCACATTTAGAAAGGACTATAAGTACATTTAGGAGGGACTATTAGCATATTTAAAAGGACTATTAGCATATTTAGAAAGGATTATTAGCATATTTAGCAAGGGCTATAAGCACATTTAGAAACGACTATAAGCACATGTAGGAAGGACTATTAGCATATTTAGAAAGGACTATTAACACATTTAGGAAGGACTTTTATCACATTTACAGACACTTTTTATATACAATAAAAGTGGAAAACCAGTTTCAACAGTTAACATCTCATAGAGGACACCGATATAAATATGATAAGAAAAAGTGTTCTTAAAACAAGATATCTCAACAAGAGAGTATAAGCTTCCAACGCAAAATATGGCTAAACGTAATGACAAAATCCTTTCACTTAAAGCAACTACATGCATATGATCACGTAGCCCAAATTTAAATGGTGATAACTATTCAAACGGTGAAAAGATAAAAGGCACTGCAAGTGCACAGGTAACAGCTTGAAAACCTCGAATACTGCTTGTTTGACACGATGTATTATGGATATCCTCGAGACAAGATGACGTCATCAGCACACTTATCAGAGTTGTACATGTAGAGCATGGAATGAAGGGCACACAATACGCTATTTTTTTAAGTGGATTTTCTCTTTGATGATCTGAAAACTAGCTAAGTATGTAGATTTGAAGCTAGAAATACCTGAAACATCTGAAACGAAGCTGTCGAGTGTATAATAAAGTGCGTTCTCTTCAGTTTACAGTCCAGTAAGTCGTGGGAAAAAACGAAGGGAAAGAGATGAAAGGTTACTAAGTATAAATTTATGTATCAAATCAAGGATATAATTTGTAAAATGGCAAATGCCTTTTGATTCATTATTCACTTTGCATTCTAGTGATCATTCATGAAGAACTTTTCATAGTTAGGGAATGAGTCTCAAAGCAATATCAATACAATTAAACCAAAGAGACCCCCATAAAGTCCTACACCTTTGACAAGAAACAATACCTACATAAACTGTCATCGTGTTGACAAATAAATGACACAGTGATGAATTGCACTCTACAATAATTAATAATGCTTAAGTTATTGGTACACGATTTATAATGCTAAGTTATTCATACACCATTTATAATGTTAAATTATTGGAACAACATTTATAATGCAGAAATTTTGGTACAACATTTATAATGTTAAATTATTGGTACACCATTTATAATGTTAAATTATTGGTGCGACTTTTATAATGTTCAATTATTGGTACAACATTTATAATGTTAAATTGTTGGTACAACATTATAATGTTCAATTATTGGTACTATATTTACATTGTTAATATATTGAAACAACATTTGTAATGTTAAATTATTGGTACAACATTTGTAATGTTAAATTTATTGGTACAACTTTTGTAATGTTAAATTATTCGCAAAACACTTAAAATGTTAAATTACTGTTACAACATTGCAATATTCAACTATTGGTACAACACTATGATGTTCAATTATTGGTACAACATTTACAATGTTAATATATTGGTACAACATTTGTAATGTTAAATTTTTCGCAAAACATTAATAATGTTAAATTATTGTTACAACATTACAATTTTCAATTATTGGTACAACATTTACAATGTTAATATATTGGTACAACTTTTGTAATGTTAAATTATTCGCAAAACATTTATAATGTTAAATTATTGCTACAACATTACAATGTTCAATTATTGGTAAAACATTTATAATGTTCAATTATTGGTACAATATTTATAATGTTCAGTTATTGGTACAACATTTATAATGTTCAATTATTGGTACAACATTATGATGTTAAATTATTGGTGCAACATTTACAATGTTAATATATTGATACAACATTTATAATGTTAAATTACTGGTACAACTTATGTAATGTTGAATAATTCGTAAAACATTTATAATGTTAAATTATTGGAAGACCTTTGTAATGTTAAATGATTGGTACAACATTTGTAGTGTTAAATTACTGGTCCAGAAAAGAGTGTGACAAAGAAGACTATATACCACTTCATGGCACAGAAACAGAGATAATTGTTGTTTCTTTAATGAACTCGATATTTATACATGTCAGAGTTTTAAGAACAGTTCTAACATTTTACAAATCTGGTTCAACCCATTTAAACTTTAAGTTATAAAGAAGCACTACAGCTGTACACATTTAATCACATGAAGGTAAAACTGAAAATGAGAGGTATTCTAATCTAGCAAGGAAGTAATGGCACTTCCCAGCAAGCGAGCATTTGGTTCAATAGGTTATTAGATACATTGTTTAACTTCTTTTTCCTGTATACATGTGTAACTAGAGTTTGCAATGACTCGGGCGATGTAAAACAAAGTTGGTTGTCGTTAAGTCGAATGTTTAGTTTCTCTTGAGAAGAGTTCGTACATATCAAATGCTTTCCTTTGACGTTGTAAACCAGATGAAAATCGACGTTCGTTGTGAGTTGCATGTTTCACGTTTCGCAGAAACATCCGCTAATCATTATAATACCAATAAATAGTCATATTCCTATTAAATAAAGAAACACACGCACACACAAACAACTACATGCGCGCATACATACATACATACATACATACACACACATATACATTCATTCATACATACATACATACATACATACATACATACATACATACATACATACATAAACACACATATACACGCATACATACATACATTCATTTATACATACATACATACCTAAATATATATATATATATATATATATATATATATATATATATATATATATATATATAGAGTATATATATATAGAGAGAGAGAGAGAGAGAGAGAGAGAGAGAGAGAGAGAGAGGAGAGAGAGAGAGAGAGAGAGAGAGAGAGAGAGAGAGAGAGAGAGCGCTACGGTGGCCTAAGTAGATAGAGCGTCCGCCTCGGATGCGGGAGATCGCTGGTACGAGCCACAACGGTTTGCATTGGCTATACATGTATAATTTTGTCTGCATGCATAATTGACATGACATGAATTTAAAACCATTGTAATTTTCAACTGAAGTTAATGTATTTCTTGCAAGTTCGGTTGTATTTCGAGATCGACGTTGCTGGAGATAAGAAACTGCTGAGTAGTAGTAGTAGCGGTATGGTTTAACGGTACGTGAGCATAATATTGGCTATGTGCAGTTGCCATGGATATTATAGCGTTTTTTACAAGCTAAGGAATAATGTTCTTCATTTAGCCATTATATACAAAGACAATCACTGGACTGTATAATTTATAATGTATTGAAACACGAACTACGTCCACTTAGTTATATCATGTTGTATGTAGGCCTATAGCCCATTTCGATTCTTTACATTATCTGAAATATCTAATTAATACACTGTTTAACCTCATTCCTGGAATCGTATCCTCCGAACTTAATTTTGGCCTTGTGCATAGAAGAGAATTCACCGCAAATTGATCAATCATTATAAATGCATATTAAGTACCAATTGACCCGCGTGATAGGAAAAGGGACCTTCAGGAGTGTGTTACTAGTACAATCTGATCAGGGTGTACACTTTTTGGATGGC
>JAECUM010039585.1:0-28685 GCA_016617855.1 Megalonaias nervosa | reverse complement strand
CTAAAGAAATTGAATTCTCTACTTAAACATAAAATGAACAGAAAATATATCACCTACAAACTACATTATGAATCAATGAAACCAAATCAAAGATACAAAAATATAATTGAATTGTTTTGAATTCTGCTGTATCCAATCAACCCTAATTTATAATTACTTTCTTTTAAGAGTTTCAGCTGTTATATGGAGTATGAAAACCATGGATATTGCCAAGAAAAAATGGATTTAAATTCTGCTCATTATCATATCTGTCACAAAATCATAAACAAATATATCTGTGTGCAAGAAATGCAATATCTTCAAAGATATAGACGAGGCAATTATTACAATCATGACGATTTAATAAATGCCTTTAATAAATTTGACATGACTGATAAATTTACAAATGTTCGGAAAAGAACAAAGAGTAGGGACATATAGGTCACAATTGGGACATTGTTGATTATTGGGACATTGTTGATAATTGGGACATTGTTGACAATTGGGACATTGTTGACAATTGGGACATTGTTGACAATTGGGACATTGTTGATAATTGGGACATTGTTGATAATAGTTCATCTTACCACAACCTATTTCATCTGAATTATCCCGGCAATCATCGTCATGATCACACCGATACCGTGATGGCAAACAGCGGCCATTGTTACAACGGAAGTATGCTGGACCACATGTGTGAGTTGCTATAAAGAAAAGATTTCATCACAAGCAATAATAAACAAAATTCATTACAATACTTTGCATACTACTGAAAGCTTGTACTTCAGCATTTGCACTTTGTATCTATTAATACATATTAACTATTAAGGAAACATTTTTACTGTCTGAGAGCTCATTGTTGTTCGATGAATAAAGGTTGATCTACTGTCCACATAAGCTAAGTCAGGAGTGCGTACAATAAATAAAGCAGCCACATAACATTATTTAAGGTTTAGACTTTGTGAATTGCTTCAGTTTCCAATGCTTACTGATGCATCTGAATTTAAGACAATACAGAGGGTTACTTCTGAGAGATATGCATGGAAGTAGATAGTTTATATAACATACCATTTAGTATCAAATTTACCAAGATCATTCTTTATATGAAGTGATATACCCACTACATTCATGTAATACCAGCATTATTCACACTACATTCAGTTAGTACTACTACTGTTCTATGGTCCTAAAATAAGTCATACAAAAGTGTGAGAGGCAACCAGCTTTGTAAAATTCAACAAATAATTTATTTCCAAAGAATATAAAGTAAAGATGTGAAAAAAACGGAACTTAAGTATTGCAAATTAAAGTCTAGATACTCCTGGAATTACTGACACAAGTCTTAATGATTAAATTTCTGAATAAACTTTAGTGAAATCCAAATTAAATCCAATGATGGAAGTGCTGATGTGCCTCTGGTGGCCCATGTAGTGATATTGTGCCAACTGTCTTTTGTTGGATCACAATAATACAATCCATGAATACATATGGTAATATATGTATGTGAACTGTAAAGCAGCCACAGATTTTAGTTCTTAAAATTCCTAGTCAGTAGGACAGGCAGAGAAGTGCCTTGTGGCACCCCCCACCCCACAAAACATATATTACAAACTTTATTGCTTACTGGAAATATCCTCATATTGTACTTCATTGCCTATAAAATAAGCTACATCAACCTGATTTTTTCATAAGTAAAACAGTGCTCTTTTTATACCTAAGCTATCATGATAATCTGAAACTTCGTTTGACCAACATCTCTACGGCAGATTAACAATGACCCCAGCAGCATCTCTGATCCCTACTGGCAAACTCAAACAACAGCTCACTTATATTTTCAAAAAAAGCCATTTTCAAGTTATGCTATCTGTCAAATGTTAATATATATTGCTGTTCAAAAAATCCATTTTCTAGCTATATTATTTGTCAAATGTTAATATATTTTGCTGTACAATATGCCATTTTCTAGTAATAGTATTTGACAAATGTTAATATATTTGCTGCTCAAAAAGGTGTTTTATTTACACTATCTGTCTAATGTTAATATATATAGCAGTTCACTCTAACAATATTCATCCAATGTATTAATCATATTTCTTACCACATAGATTTAAATTCTCGTCTGACCCATCTCCACAGTCATCATCTTTATCGCAAAGCCATCGCAAATTTAAGCATCGTCCATTCCTGCACACAAATTTATCAGTGTCACATGTGTGGTTTTTAGGAACACAGGCTTTGCCATCATAACCAATGACAAGGTCAGAATTGTCCTCACACCCACATTCTGTTTTACCACCAGGTGCTAAGAAGCAGGTTTGTGTGCATCCTCCATTAAAAACATCACATGGATTTATAGAACCTAAGGAAAATTAGGCAATATTCCTTACTCTGTTTTATACAGTGTTCATATAAAGATGCAATATTCTTGACCTGTCCTCTATTTTATAGACAGTCCATATAAATTTTGAAATTCCTTGATTTACGCTTCAATTTTCCAATATTCCTTGATTTATACTCAATGTCCATATAAATTTTTTAATATTCGCTGATCTATACTCTATTTTATACAATGTCTCTATAAATTAAGAGATATCATGTAGATAACAACCAGAAGTTTAAACAGTTTTCACCAATAGCAGCTTTCTCCATGAATAAGCTAATAATTTAATTAATTTATAATTAAAATAACATCTGAAGTAAACAAGTTAATTTTCGAGTTTCTGCTTACCAGTATATCTGATGTACTTGGTGCTATTTACCATGAACAAAATGTTGTATTTCAAGGGTAAAGTTTGAAGTGATAATAATTTTTTTTATGTAACACTAATGAAGGATTGGACTGCATGCTCACATGTCTGTCGCACTTGGGTGTACACTGTTATACCCATTGGTCTTTTCTGTATCCCTTCAACCATTATCACCATATTTGCTCCTGTGTGTTTTTCTGCTCGGTAAATACCATCTGTACAATCAAAAGACATTACTTTTTATACACAGCAAGCTAAAAGTATACAGTGTGTACCTAATTCTTGGTACATAATATATATTTCTTCAATCTCAGATGTTTGCATTTTTTGTTAAATAAATAAAACTAAAATAAATTAATAAATCTGGCTGTTACTTGTATTATAATTTTAAATTAGTAGATGCACTCCTGAAAGGATTTCAACTGAGTATATGTGCTGGTCAACTGTTCCATTAAGGTTTTCACATCCATACAAACTAATTTAAGGTCTTATGAGACATGTACTGCATAATAATCCACCTTTTCTTGTCACATATATTATGCTGCTTCAGTCTATGATTGACTTTGCATTCATTAAGGCTGTAAAGTGGCTTCATGCTATATTAAATATGATCTGCAAACAAAATAGTATGAATCAACTGTATAATTTACACACATACAAACCTTAACTTTGATCACTTAATTTCTTCTTTGTCAAAATCAATGTACACAAGCTACATTGCAACATTGAAGTAACTATCATTGTAATTATTCTACATTTTATCCTAATGGGCATCATTTCCTTCCACAATCTATCTTAATGTATAATAGTGTCTTCTTGTACAGTATGAGTGTTGGTTGTTGGCAACTTACGTAGGACCCAATCTGTCCAGTAGACATGATTCCCGAATACTGTAACAGAGAAGGGGTGGACAGTTGTCTGTACAATTACCTCCCGATAGTTTCCATCTAGGTTTGAACGCTCAATTCTGTCTCTGCATTATAAAGAATCCAACAAATAATTCTTGGTGCAGTTTCAAACTGGTAAGGTATTGTTGGTAATCTTGGAAGCCTGTAAACCTCGTTTCAAATGACATTGCCGAACTACATAAAATACTGTGATGACAATGATGCTTTACGTCACAGATCTCTGACTAGAGTTGACTAAAGCAGTGTATATGCTATTATAAAGTTATATCTTACCTTTATGAACTAATAATAATAGTAAAAATAATAATAATAATAACAATTATGATGATATTTAGATGCACTAGCTTCTTTAAGTGGTTTAAACAAAATGTCTGATAAAATCACTCAGACTTGAAATAATTCAGTTTAGTTTAAAATAAAACTGCAAGCAAAATTTAAATAGTAGCACGAATGGATGTAACAAAATATAATTTTAATATTATCATAAAATGGAAATATGTACAAGTTTATTGAAACCTTACATGATAGGTAGATAATTTGAATTAAAAGTACTAATCAAATAAAATTATAAACAATTATGGGCTCAAAGGTAATGTAACTACAAGTCCAAAGTTGATTTTTGCATAATCATATGGATCCTGAAAACACACATCATTCTGCTGGAAAACAAGACATGGGACAAGACTCAAATGTGTAATTAAATACAATCAAGAGAAAATCAATTTATTCGAAAAGTTATACAGTGAAATCTTCCTCCACCAGTTTTACTAACCATCATGTGTAGCCTATCATGTGCTGAAAAATGGCATTAAGCCCCATAACAACAGAAACAACAACAACGATACAGTGGAATTCAGGGATAACACACTTACTTCAAGGCATCGGCCCAGTATAGCATTTCTTCATCATAATCTACAGCCAAACCATTTGGCCATCCGAGATCTGTTGATACAATGGAGCGTCTTTCGTTTCCTGCCAAAGTTGCTCGTTCAATCTGTGGTCTGCGACCCCAGTCAGTCCAAAACACAAACCTAGACACAATTTTGATTATAAAGGCAGTTAAGCAATAACTTAGAAGCTAGAATGCATGGACTATGAAGAGCTCTTTAAGGAATCTGCTGCTGTAAGTTGTATAAATTTGTACTGTATTTGTGAACGTACACAAAAAAGAATTAACTTGAATTGGATATAAGACTGAAATTAAATTTAACAAAAGTACATGACAGATGATAGAAAGAACAACTGTATACACACAAAAAAATGTATACACAAAAAAAATATAAACAAAATATATATTTGCATAAAGTTTAATTATCATAAGGATACAATAACATAAAATAATATTAATATATCTGGAACATCTTGAACTATTTACAATGTAGCAATAATACTTACCTAATCACATTAACATTAGATTAAGATTACACTGCTATTTCCAAATCCAACTGTCCATGAATGACAAAAAAGTTCTTGGGTCTATATCTTCCTATAGACAAATGAAAGAGGTCAACTCCCCTTTCAACCCGCTAGGTGGCTACCAGTTTACCCAAATGTAATCACTTTTTAGTTATGATAGGATGCTTGCATTGTGGAAAAGGGTGTGGGTTTTTTTATCATAATGTGATCAGGTAAGTTTTACTGGAGAAATATTATTTACTAAATCAATGGCTTTCACCATCAAATACATTATCCCCGTGTATTCTAAGTCAAGATGTTTGCATCATGCCTTATGAATAGGTATAGGGAATTATTCATTGGACAAATCAAGAGTCAAGATGTCTGCATCATGCATTATGAATAGGTATAGGGAATTATTCATTGGACAAATCAAGAGTCAAGATGTTTGCATCATGCCTTATGAATAGGTATAGGGAATTATGCATTGGACAAATCAAGAGTCAAGATGTTTGCATCATGCCTTATGAATAGGTATAGGGAATTATGCTTTGGACAAATCAAGAGTCAAGATGTTTGCATCATGCCTTATGAATAGGTATAGGGAATTATTCATTGGACAAATCAAGAGTCAAGATGTTTGCATCATGCCTTATGAATAGGTATAGGGAATTATGCATTGGACAAATCAAGAGTCAAGATGTTTGCATCATGCCTTATGAATAGGTATAGGGAATTATGCATTGGACAAATCAAGAGTCAAGATGTTTGCATCATGCCTTATGAATAGGTATAGGGAATTATGCATTGGACAAATCAAGATTCATCATGTACTTTCCATGTAATAGAACTGGACTGACCAGTTCCAACCAACTTGAAATGTGGCAGAATAAATTGATTAAGCCTGCTTAGATCTGTTGCAGAACTCAGTTTGAAACTGGACTTCTTATACCTGTGTAGGTGAGTCTTGTACTTTTCACCACCACTGAATGTACAAGCAGAAACTAGGTTTTTTCTGTGAAACATTTACCTTCATGGAATCATTTGGGAGTTCCATCATAAAAGTAGTAGAAAGAAAGTGGAGGGGGGGGGTCAGATAATGAAATCCAGAGCCCCTCTGTCATGGCTTGAAGCACCGAATCATTTCTCATGAATGTTTGATTCGAATGTTATGTAAAAGGAGTAGTCTAGCACTTCAGGTGGGTTGCCAGAAGGCATGGCTGACAGTATGTAATTGATGCTTGACAGATGACCTGTGGAAACAGAAACAGTGCCTTTTCTCTCCTCTCCTTGCCAGTCGGTGAAAATAAAAGCATATGACTGCCTATAATTTACTTGGCCACAAGAGAAAACCTGCCTCTGTTATGAATCACTCCTGTGATTTCTCTGGTCACAATCGTCTCTTCTGTAGAAAAGTCCTGAGATAATCATACAGATGATAACACAGATGATAACGCTAAAAGCTAAAGAGACAACTATTGTGTCGTGCTTCTCACCTCCTCTTTTCAACCCTGTAATGTTAGTGGAGAACTAAATGGAGAGAATGCATTGAAACCCAGCTGTGATTGTTTGTGCCCTTTCTATCTGGAAGAAAAGTCATTGGATGCACTTTGTGATGTAGGGATGAAGTAGATATGACATTCCTGACTAATGATGACATGGCATTAAAGATTTGTCAGTGCACAAGGCATGTCAGAATAAAGCATCTCAGTATTTGATGTCTAACCAGTAGGGTGAGAATGTTGCAAGCAGCTGTCTCACCATGAAGAATGCTCCCAGAAACACCCAGTACATTGATTGAATTGAACAAGTTTCCTTTACTCTTCTGACAAATTTAATGAATGCAAATATTTCCTATTATTGTAGTAGTGGACACTGCTTTATATACCAAAAGATAAAAGAAATGTGTGTGTGTGTGTGTGTGTGTGTGTGTGTGTGTGTGTGTGTGTGTGTGTGTGTGACAGCACCATGATAAACTATAACCATTAACATGAGAATATGAATACATCTATGTACTGCTTTAACATGAGTATATGAATATATCTATGTACTGCTTTAACATGAGTATATGAATATATCTATGTACTGCTTTAACATGAGTATATGAATATATCTATGTACTGCTTTAACATGAGTATATGAATATATCTATGTACTGCTTTAACATGAGTATATGAATATATCT
Organism: Megalonaias nervosa; assembly: GCA_016617855.1. Taxonomy (NCBI): domain Eukaryota; kingdom Metazoa; phylum Mollusca; class Bivalvia; order Unionida; family Unionidae; genus Megalonaias; species Megalonaias nervosa. The sequence continues at coordinate 21,471 of JAECUM010039585.1, read as the reverse complement.
ATGTACTGCTTTAACATGAGTATATGAATATATCTATGTACTGCTTTAACATGAGTATATGAATATATCTATGTACTGCTTTAACATGAGCATATGAATATATCTATGTACTGCTTTAACATGAGAATATGAATACATCTATGTACTGCTTTAACATATCTTGCTCTAATTAAATATTTTTTACTGTTTCAGTCTCAATGGTTTTGGTTTCAATTCCAATTGTTGTTCACTGCAAAAGAAAACCACATGCTAATTCTGTTGTATTACCAAGATTAAGGCCTTTGTACGGTTTGAAAGAGATGAGGGTCCTAGATCAAATTAATGCACTCACCCTCTGCAAGGATTAACTGCAATGGCTCTTGGTGACAAAACATTTGCAAGTGTCACTTTTGATGAACCATCCGGATTCATACTGATTATTCTCCCTGCAGTAACATCTGTCCAATAAATTTTCTTCCCAATCCAATCAAAGGCAATCCCCTCAGCAACAATTGCTTGTGCTTGTCCGGTAACTAAACAATCAAAATTAAATACATTTACAAAAAGTCCAAATAATAAAATATGTACTGCATAGTAAACCAAAATAGTTTTTGAGACTAAGTTTGCTTTTATTCAAAATTTAATTAATTCTAGCTTATAATTAAAACTTGTAGATTTGTGAAGATTTTTTTTCTTTTGTTCTTAATGAATGAAAATAAAATCATTAGTGTCGAAATTAATGTTAAAAAAGAAACCCAATCCCACCATAACTAACAGATATATCACCCAGTGGACAAAATACTTATTATGAGTGTGTTAATATTCCACCGATCACTTTTAATGAAATAAATGTGAAGAATATAAGGTCAAATATTAAATAACTGAACCATCGTACTTGAGAGATGCAATTCAAAATGCTGAAATCATCTGATGATAATATTAACATTACCTCTATCAACTACTTGTATCTTGATTTCTTCAATTTTTGTAGATCCCTTCTTAACTCGGTTAATCTTCTTTGCCCCAACTTGAGAAAAGTACAGATAGTTTTCTGTAAAGTCGAAATCCAGGGCTACCGCTCCATTCAAACCATATAATGAAGGCATAGGAGATGAGGTGATGTTTGGATTCAAAGAAAGGCTCCGGACATCCGTCTCAGCAGCAAATACCAGGAATTCAGATGGCACTGATAATTACATGTAATGGCAGTAAATACCACAAATATTTGTTTTGTTGTTGGGTTTCTAATTTTTCTATAAGTGTACATGGCATATCCCATTTCTTTGACTATTTAATCAAACTCAAATGATAAAAAACCCAGTATAATGGATATAAGATGATTCATAATAAATTTATCACTGTAGCACATATCTATCTACATTTTGCATGAAGCATATGAATCATGGGGCCCCGAGTGGCCAAGTGGTCTAAAGCGCTCTTCATTATGGATCACTGCCATCTCACCTCTGTCTGTGTGGGTTCTAGTCTCGGATTCGGCCAATGTGGGTATGTGGGAAAGCTTGCCAGTAGCTTCTCGTGGGTCGGTGGTTCTTTCCGGGGTTTTACCGGCTTCTTCCTCCACCATTAATACTGGCCACCATATATAGCCTATCGAGTGCTGAAAAATGGCGTTAAACCCTACAACAAAAACAACAACATATGAATCACTGAGTCATTCTCCTGCTAGCTAACTAACGGAATAAATGTTGTTATAACAATATGCAATATTAAATCTCTAGTGACAATAATGGATATTTATTATTGCATTCCTTTGGTGTAATATCAATCAAAATTTATATCATACTAAAACATATACATAAAGTGATATGTATTCAAAATTTCTTGAGAGGCTCAATTCAAACACAATAATAAATTCTACTCAATAAGTATTATGTAATTATATCTCTGAACCATATGATAACATCATTTTTTCTCTCCTACTCACACACACAATGTTTTCCATCCCTGTCTAGATTTCCCATAGAACAAGCACACCTAGGCTCAGTTTTATTGGGTAGAGAAAAACAAAGCTGTTCACAGCCTCCATTATTGACAGAACAGGGGCTATTGACTGAAAAAGATGAAATCGTAATTGTAATGTAAATGCTCAAGTCCAAAACAGATACATTTTACCAATGGAAGCAAATGGTTTACACTTAAAATAACAATAATCTGGATTATTTGAAGATGAACTAAAAAATCATCCATAATAAATATGCATGGACAGCATTTGAAATACAACTAGATTTGAAAGTTTGCAATCGCTATTTAAGGATATTATTTTTTACAAACATTTGGCAAGGAATTAGTTGCACAGTTTACAATACATGCATGCAATTTTGTAATGACATTTCTAGGAAATAATATGCTTACAAGAGTTATCTACATCCAAACAAGGTTTCCATGGATATCCCAAAGTCATCAGCTGACAAGATATATCACTATACATGTTCTTCTTGCCTCCTTCTAAAATCAAAACCATTGAAATATAGACCTCCTTCATCAAGGACTGTTAAATGATGAAAAACAATACGAATGCAGTTCTACTCTTCAAAGGGCAGTTGAATGAAGGAATGATAGAAATGCAGATCTTCTTTAAATGATATGAATATTTATCTGAAATGTAATCAATTGATTTACAATTTGGACAGGGATTAAAATTTTTGAATATGTTGTTTTCTGTCATTTAAGCTACAGTTGCTGAAAAACTCTTTAAAAATTCACCTTTTTGTTTGTACCTAAACTCACAGTGTATTCACTATAGTTAAAAGGAATGAAGGTGATAAGTGGCAAATATTAGATCATCCCTATGTAATAGGTTGCAATTACTGAACACAGATTGGCAAATTGTCATGTTTGACTAATTGGCATGATTGTACACTTGGACTAACTGACATGATTGTACACTTGGACTGATTGGCATCATGGAATACTTTGGACTAATTGGCATTATTGAATACTTTGTACTAATTAGCATGATTGTAAACTTGGACTAATTGGCATGACTGTATACTTTTGACTAATTGGTATGATTGTATACTTTTGACTAACTGGCATGATTGTACATTTGGACTAATTGATATGATTGTACACTTGGACTAATTGGCATGATTGAATAATTTTGACTAATTGGCATGATTAAATAATTTTGACTAACTGAAAAGACTGTACACTGTTGACTACATCTTGTTGTGGATAATTTGCAGATAACATACGCCAACCTCCATAATATTTGTGAACTGATTCCAAATCCATTTTTTCTAAGTTTCTTTCAAAATGGTAGTGAAATACATTTATCCTCACAAGCTGCAGTCACCATGGCATCTGTCTCTAACAAAATATTAAAATTCATTTTGAACCATAATCTACAGAAATAATTAAACCTGTTGGTTGCAAGCTGTTATCAAATATGGCAATATCTCTCAAATTGGTAAGCCCATTCTTCACAACCTTTGTGGACCTCGTGCTGTTATCTTTCCTCGCTTTTAATATCTGCAATTACATTTGGATATATTTAACTTAACTTTTGTCTCAGTTCTGATGGTGATACCAATAGTTACAGCTACACTGTAATCAATTGACATGGATACTACACAAAATAATAATCTACACATTAACATGGTCATATTACACAAGTAATGAAAACTGAAAAATTCATATGGAAGTGAGCTAGACTGTCAACATCGATTACATGTAATGAATTTGAATGCAAATAAGTATAGGATAAACTTTTCTTTCATGCAGATACTTATACATATATTGATTTAACAGTCAAACAATTGGTAGAATCGGAAACTACCTGTTTGAGGTTTCTATCTGCCCAAATCACATAGTTTCCCAATACTGCCACACCTACTGGATTGGGTAGGTTCGACTGAAAATATCTTCTATTTGCTCCATTGAAGGACACCAACTGTAAAATAAACACATCATATTCTAGTTGCGAAACAAGTTTTGCTTATTATGATCTCAAATGAAATATTTGTAAACATGAGGTTTACTAATTATGTTACATTTCCTTTACACTGTAATGAGAAAAAATTCCTTGTAAATAATGTTCCATAATATATCACTTTTAGATGAAGGAAAAAGGAAAAGACAATTTTTGAGACTAGCCATTTTTGACATTTGTTTTAATAAGAATGAATATACTTGATGTAGAGAATTATACCTAACTGTGTTTGAAAATATTTAAGTCTATGTATGTGATGTCCCTAAATGTGGGTGTATATATATATAATAATATAATATATATATGTAATATATAATAAGCTTTACCTGCACAACATCCACAAAAATTTACCCAGTAGACATCGCTTTTGCTAAACTCAATTGTAATGTCAATGGGATTAATTGCACCATATCTCACAAGTGTAGACCTATTACTACCATCAAGCTATGTATGTAATGTCTTTATAATAACACAATGTTTTACCTGCATTTCCAACAACAACTACCCAGCAGACATTATGTGTGTTGATCTTTTTTAATTCCATATCTCATAATTGTAGACCTGTTACTACTGTCCTATTATGTATGCAATCTCTGCACAAATGAGAACTAATAATGCATAATGCTTTACCTGCACTGCATCTGCAACAACATCTACCCAGTAGACATCATGGGTGCTGATATCAATTGTAATTCCACTGGGATTAATTACGCCATATCTAACAAGCGTAGACCTGTTACTACCATCCAGATAGGATCTAACAATCTTTGGAAACTGACCATTGTCTGCCCAATACAAGTACCTACAAATTAGAATATTATCACAAACAGAAATTATAAATTAGGAAAAAGGTTGTATTTATGAAGATTATCAGAAAAAAAATTATAATTTAGGAAAAAATTTGTATTCATTAAACTGGTGTTTGCAACAGAATAGATTGAAAGCAATATAACATTAAAGTTGTCTAAACAATGTTCTCACAGATAAATGCATCATAGATATGTTTTTAATGTGTATATGATAATGGGTAAGATACTACTAAACAGAGCTTGATAAGTCTGATTCTATAATAAATATATACATGAAAGATGTGCTGTTTTCAATTAAATGAAAATTCCTTTCTATTTGTTACTGCATTCCTATTTGCCATTTTGTAGGAATAGTTTGATTAAATGTACATATAATTCAATGATAACAAAATGCAGAATTACCTACTTCTCTATGCAATACATACATACATACATACATATATACATACGTAAGATTCAGCTGTTGAAGAAAACAATTCACCTTTTGATAGGATTAACTGCCAGTGCCCGTGGAGACCCTTCCTCATCCTTAACAATGACTAGTCTATTCAATCCATTCAAATGTGAAACCTCTATATATGTTTCAGTTCTCATTGCATTTGAAAAATAGAGATTGCCTAATAACAAAAGACATAAAACAAAGATGAATATATATGTGGTGTGGAATGAGTCATCTACAAAAAAACTGAGTATAGTCAACATTCAAGGTGACAGCCTCTAATCATCATTAAGAATTATATTTATGGCAAAAAATAATGAAGAAATCAAAGGCCAACCACATTACAAGATATTTTACAATCCAACATTACAGAGAAACCTTCAAAATAAAAAGCACATGTAATCAATGACACGTACATGTCTCTAAAACAAGAAGTACATGTCTCCATTGATATGTTCACATCACCATTGACACATACATATTTCACCATTGACCCATAGATATGTCTAAAATAATTATAAACAATAAATACTGCATCAATATTGTTTCTAATAAATACATGTTTATAGGAAGGTAAAATCTTTTCCAATGAATTATTTAGACTACCAGACTTAAAGAAAATAAATAACAAGAAAGAAATTATTTGCTGTAACATTTCACTGCCATAAAATGATATTTATTCATTAGTTATCTCCGTGAATTTCTGTGCATGTATTCTAATGATCAATATTTAGAAGGTCACAAAATAAAATGCTTACATGTATCTCAGAACCTAAATGATTCATTGATCTAGATATCTGACATCTAGTAGCGAAACATGTGTGATAAATGGCAAATATTATTTTCAAATTCAGTCTCAAAAGCAAACTTATTGAAAGAATATTTGTATGAAATATTCATGAAGAGCTTTTTAACTGTTCACTTTGCAATCAAGGTAATTTTCATACACGACTCTATATCCAGCAAAAATGAGATACAAAATCACATTCATATCATAAAAAATTTGTGTCAAAGTTGAAATGGTGGCAAGGAATAGAAATCCCCTCATTTCCTGATTATATTCCAGCTTACCTGCTATCCAGTCCACAGCAAGTCCCATAATTCCATTCGTGCCAACACCATTTGTTATAACGTCTGAGTAGCCGGAACCATCTGTCCGAATTCGTCGAATTCCTCCAGACAAACCATCCCTGGCACTATGGTCGCTCCAATAGATATATTTTTCTTTCATATACACATCGACATTTTGTGCAAATATCTCTGTTGAATCAGAAGTAACAGAATCTCAGATATGTACAATATATCCAGAAATATAAAGACAGAAATGTAGAATACTTGGGGTTTTCAGAGTGGACACAACTTAAAATCAATGTAGTCGTGTATAAAATTTAAAATCAATGTAGTCATGCACAAAATTTAAAATCATTGTAGTCGTGTACAAAATTTAAAATCATTGTAGTCGTGTACAAAATTTAAAATCATTGTAGTCATGTACTAAATTTAAAATCATTGTAGTTGTGTATAAAATTTAAAATCAATGTAGTCGTGTATAAAATTTAAAATCATTGTAGTCGTGTACTAAATTTAAAATCATTGTAGTCATGTACTAAATTTAAAATCATTGTAGTCGTGTACTAAATTTAAAATCATTGTAGTCATGTACAAAATTTAAAATCATTGTAGTCGTGTATAAAATTTAAAATCAATGTAGTCGTGTATAAAATTTAAAATCATTGTAGTCGTGTACTAAATTTAAAATCACTGTAGTCGTGTATAAAATTTAAAATCAATGTAGTCGTGTATAAAATTCAAAATCATTGTAGTCGTGTACTAAATTTAAAATCATTGTAGTTGTGTACTAAATTTAAAATCATTGTAGTCGTGTACTAAATTTAAAATCATTGTAGTTGTGTACTAAATTTAAAATCATTGTAGTCGTGTACTAAATTTAAAATCATTGTAGTCATGTACTAAATTTAAAATCATTGTAGTCGTGTACTAAATTTAAAATCATTGTAGTCATGTACAAAATTTAAAATCATTGTAGTCGTGTATAAAATTTAAAATCAATGTAGTCGTGTATAAAATTTAAAATCATTGTAGTCGTGTACTAAATTTAAAATCATTGTAGTTGTGTACTAAATTTAAAATCATTGTAGTCGTGTACTAAATTTAAAATCATTGTAGTTGTGTACTAAATTTAAAATCACTGTAGTCGTGTACTAAATTTAAAATCATTGTAGCCATGTACTAAATTTAAAATCATTGTAGTCGTGTACTAAATTTAAAATCATTGTAGTCGTGTACTGAATTTAAAATCATTGTAGTCGTGTATAAAATTTAAAATCATTGTAGTCGTGTACTAAATTTAAAATCATTGTAGTCGTGTACTAAATTTAAAATCATTGTAGTTGTGTATAAAATTTAAAATCATTGTAGTCGTGTATAAAATTTAAAATCATTGTAGTTGTGTACTAAATTTAAAATCATTGTAGTCATGTACTAAATTTAAAATCATTGTAGTCGTGTACTAAATTTAAAATCGATGTAGTCGTGTACTAAATTTAAAATCATTGTAGTCGTGTACAAAATTATGTTTCAATTGTGTATTACACTTTACATATGACAAAGTGCAAGCTTGTGGTAGAATGTATTCTTCATGATCCATTGTTTTGTGAATACTAAGTATACACTTAAACTGAGAAAATGTAACTGAAAGTTTGGCATATTTGGCACATTGTATTTCTAAACAGATCTATACATTTTCATATAATTTATTATCTAGATCAGTTTCATTTAGATTTGGTACCCTTTCATTGCTATGAGTACCCTTGCTATGAGTACCCTTTCATTGCTATGAGAACCCTTTCACTGCTATGAGTACCCTTTCATTGCTATGAGTACCCTTTCATTGCTATGAGTATTGCCACATGATATCACATGATGAAAATATCACAGAAGACTGAAGATAATACTAAGATTCAGTTCTGCCATCACTTTTATTTAGCCTGTTTAATATCCAGATCCATATCTTTCTCTTGTTTCAAAATTTCCCAATTTAAACCAGCCCATAAACAGTCTAAATGTATTGTGTACTTCATCAACATGACTCTCTTCTTAAGGCAAGCTTCTGAAGACTTCTTTCATCATCATCATTATCACCATCATCATCGTCATCATTACCTGAAAGCCTTATGCATTTAAATTTTCATTAAATTTTTTTCTCAAATGAATGACATACATCAGGCTTTCCAGAAACTGGTTTTAGCCTATCTTTGTTTCCTAGGGCAATTTATTGAGGTTTCCTCAGCATATTACAATGTTTCTTCATGTCAATGAATCCTCCATTATCGTGTTTCACAGATATATAATTCTATATGCTGCTTCTGGTAAAATGTTCCAAGAATAGATGCCACTGCACCAACTTACATCATTTCCTGATATCATGGCATTACAACTCAAATGCATCTTTCAATAATGGAACATAGAATTAATGGGTTCTTTTTCAGTGTTATAAACAAGCAAATACTAATATATAAACACGTATCTTATGTTTATGTGCTAGGACCTTATAGAAGCCTATACATTTTCTTAAGTATATGTAATTAAATTGCTTGTGTGTTAGTTTTAAAATTCATTTTTATTTCTGTTTCATTACATTTTATTGTAATGATTATTTTTCACGGGATTTTATATTTTTTCCAGTAAATTCAGTTTGGATAGAACATAAAAGGTATTACATTATCATTATTTTTAGCTCACTTTGGTTCATAGATTTTGTAAACACTACGCGAAAACAATTGGCTATTGCCAAGGTCATTTTGGCCTACATGTTAGTCTGAATAAACAATGTTTTATTTTTAAATTTATTTCAGTGTGAGAATCTGATTCTTAGATAGGACTATTCTTGCATACGTGATAAATGGCATTTTTTTTTATTACTTTGTTCAAATTAGTAAATCATGTAGCCTATCACATGAGCTACCATGTGATCTAAAATCGCGGCTTTAAACAGACGCTTTCTAGTAGATGTAGTCAGTCGTACGTCCACACCTTGAAGGTACAAGGTGTTTATATTGTTGAAGCCAGATTGTTTTTGAAGTTCATTTGTTTATGGAATTTAATAATTTATTCTCTAGAAAACTAAACAAGTGCTTTATGTTTGTAAAAGTTCTGGGAGAAAGAAATTCAGTGGAAATTTATTCTGGAGTTTAACGGAAACATTATAAACTGTGATTCAATCGAGGATCTGTTACCACCAGTACAACGACCTAATCTGACATCATCACCTCCATATTGGAATTTCATCGAGATTCAAACCTGGTTTCTATTAGAACTGTTTAGTGATAGGACTTGTATTTTTTCAATCTTAGGATTAAATTTTGGATTATATTCACAAACCATAAGTCCTATTTCCAATTTTTACATTGTTTTCTAGGGAAATAAATTATTTTGTTAAAATATACAAAGCTTGTTGGCTTCACTCTTTTTTCTTGTTATTTTTGTATGAGCCTACATGTAACAATTTTAAGAAAAGGCAACAACAATGCTGATAAATTGCAATATTATACCTGTTCCTGCAATGGGAACCATAGCTTCTGCATGATCCTCTCTCTGAATTGAAAAACCTCGGATAATATCTACCATTGCTGCCACAACAAATGAACTTGATTCTGCAGAAAAATAATTCCATGATGTTTTATAAGAAATTAGTAGTATAACATTCAAAGTCAGAGGTTTATAGTATTGGATCATTATGGTTCTCAAGGATAAGTACACACTGGGAAACAATATCTTAAAGCTGTTATTATTTATCAAATTTCTATTTGACTAGTAAGCTGTTATATATTTACATACAAAGTAACTACTAGCATAATGTAACAGAATAATTTTTGCAGATGTCATTGCAACATTTAGCAATTTTACATTGATGTGTGCAATTTTGCACTGGGTTGGGACTTAACTGATTATCACTTAGGTTCAGTTTGATAACAATGTCAGGCGAAACTGGACATGGGTGAAGATTGGCTTTTGTTTACCAAAATGCCAAGAGTTGAAATGTTGCAGAAACAGCATTTGTAATTGTTAAAATATTTGTCATAAGTTGAATCTTCACAGGAATAAGTGCATTAAGGGAAACGGGAAATGTAGAATTTTCTGCACACTTGAGGGGCATGTGTTAATAATGGTGGTTATATAAATCTGACTTCTGACTGGGTACGTTTATGGTTTGGGTGTTTGCCAGGTAAAGACTCATGTTTTAAAATTGTCTTTCATCATAAAATCAGGCAGTCCAGATTTTTTTAGTGAGGCTAAAAGATCTTGATTCCAGGGGTTAGACCTGCATAAAGATTGTGTAAGGGACATATAGTTGAGAGTCTACGAGAGGCTCATAACCAGGGGTGTAAGGAGACAGATCTGCTAAGGTGGGCCTCAATGAGGATATAGCTTCCACAAATAATATAAGAGGTTCCACAAGTTAATGTAAGAGTGAAAGATGAGTATAAGAGACTGTATTCAGGCAAACATATTTAATGACAGTCTAACTTTGTAACAGAGTAGAGAGTTAATAACTTCTGATTTTTACCATTATATGATCCAGATCTTTAAAGAACCATTGAAGAAAACCTTTAGTTTGACACTAAAACATTTAAATAAATGCTAATAAAGTGTATGATACATGTTTTATATCATAGGCGTCAACTAGTATGGTTTACCCATAGTTTTTAAGGTTTTTTCCATTTTGGTCAGTGTACGGCCGTACAACCGTTTTGTACATTTTTTTTCAGAAATAATATATATATTTTTATTAATTTTTTTCGTTTTGTATGAATCCGGGACTCTGGACATAATCTTTTTAGAACAAGAATTCAACGAGATCAGGGTGGCCTGAAACAACCAATCAAATCATACTCAAAACTGAGCTTTTCCTTTGCCTGATAATGAAACGAGTTTAATTTCATGGTAACCATTCAACTCCTGTGTGTGAAGATCTTGTCGTTTATTGCTCTGAAATTTGATGCTCACTCGGATTTCTAATATTCACCAACTACCTGTGTAGTAAGTATGTTTTCTTATTTTATACATTATTATTTTATTATTTATACTTATTACTATCAAATGCATACAGTTGACATCAATTTTCATACTTTACTTAGTGTGGCAGTCATGGTGGTGTAACCGTAATTCGTCCAACTTTTCTGTGTGGAGATAAAGTCAATTTATTAAAAATTTTAACAATATGCTAATTAAAAATAAATAGTCTGCTGAATTTAGAACTGGGATTTTATTGTGCTGTCATATTTTTGAATTAAATTTACATCATGCAAACAGGAAGATGCATTGCCAGCATGACGGAAGTAGTAGAGATACTGAGTGATGTCATTCTCATGGCTCGAAAATATGTAACACTGCCAATTTATATCCAGTTTTGACCAAAATCGGCACACCATATAGCAAATTCATAACTTTTCAAACACCTGATACGCAATTAATAGAAACAATCAACAGCTTATGAGGTACAAACTTCTGGACTGCTACTTTGTCAATTTTTTTATTTTTAGATTTCAATTTTTGGATAGCTCCTGGTGTAATATCTTGGGGTTTATGGGGAAAAATATAAATTCATAACACATTTGTTATCGGGAGATCTTCCTCTATCACATATCAAATCTAAATTTTTAAATTATTTATTTTATTTCTTTCATCTAGTTGAAATATTCCATCCATCATAGGGCTGAGCCTAACTCGAAGAAACGCAAGCTTGAAGACACTGACCGAGGTCGTGGCAGGTTTCAGGCTGATTGGATTAAAGTCTTCCCTGGCATTGTAGATGTATCAAAGTTAGGATCTTCCCATGCTTTTTGTAAAATATGCAGTAAAGACATTAAAGTGGTGGCATTGGGCATATATGATCTGAACGAACACTGCAGACTGTGACAGATCTTTTTCGATGATGAAGAAAATACATACAGAATGTAGGAAGTCTGAATTCAGACACAGTTGCATCATTTTTACAATGTAAAATAAACAATGACATCTGCTGCAGAGACTTTAAAACTCCAGAATACATTTTGAAAAGTGCGAAAGGTGCATGTGTTGCATATAATACAACACACAAGTAAAAAGAATGAAATAAAGTTTCAGAAATGTAAATAATTATGTAAATATGTGTAAAAATACTTTGTGTATAGCATTTGTTGTTTTAAAACTGTTGATCTTATATAATGTATGAATACATATTTTCATGTAAGGTTTTTTTGGTCTTTGTAAGGTTTTTATTGGTCTGGTGTACAGGTTTTCATCTCAAGATATTGACACCTATGTTATATTCAACATTATGCAACATGACATGAATGTTTCCTTTACCATGCACTGTAGTTCAGTGATATGTTCTTAATAAAACAGTGTTACCTGTGCAGTTTGCATAGCCATCAAACAGAAAGCCAGTGCCGCACTGACATGCTATCTCATTTGGACCGCTTCTAAGACAAAGCTGACTGCATCCACCATTATTAACTGCACAGGGATTTGATATCTTGACTGGATAAAAAATAAGTAAATAAATGAATAAGTAAAGAAATAAATACAACAGATTATGAATGCAATATGACAAACACAAAATACTGCTAATATTAAATCTTCTTGTCTCTGCAGCAGACATGTACGCTGTGGTGCATAAAAATGTGCAAAATATTCTACTTATCAAATTTCAGTATTGGATGCATTTATGTCTTTGTAACCGTATATTGTGCTTAATGGAACTGTATATAGTGCACCGTTCAATCCAGAATCAAACAATAATATCTATTCACTATGCTACATTTCATTGACTGGATCCAGTTCAATATGACCTCGCCCTATTGTATACCCCATCTAGAACTTATGCTACTTTTCTGACTCTCACATTCTCATTGTTCCTACTGTTTAAATGAATACATATGGACAACATTCTTTTGTGTACAGACTGCTCCAGTGGTCTAGTGGTTAGAGCATCTGCCTCAGATGCAGGAGGTCGTGGGTTCGAACCCTGGCAGAGTCATACAAAAGACTTACAAAAATGGTACTAACAGCTGCCTCACTTGGCACTCAGTATTAAGAGGTTAGTGTTAGGACTGGCCAGCCTGGTGTTAGGATAATGTGACTGGGTAGGACATCATGCCACATGTCTGCAGCATTATGCCCCAATGCTAGACATCACTATAAACTGTCACACTGCAGACATCATAGCAATATGACTGAAAAAATTGTTAAAGCTATGTTAAAAATCTAAATCACACACACACTTTTGCATACAAGGGCCAAGCTACATGGAATGAATTGCCCATTGATCATAGAATTGCCCATAGATCATATGACACTGTGATCTCATTCAATAGTGCTCTTAAAATTCACCTATTTTGACTAGAAAAACAAACTTAAAGACTATTAATGTTTACTTCCTGAATTACTGTCAGGATGTTTTTTTTATAATTTCATCATGTTTGTTTTTGTAATTTGTCATTGTATATAGTTTTATGTGTTATCTAATATTGTATGTGTTATCTAATATTGTATGTGCTATCTAATATTGTATGTGTTATCTAATATTGTATGTGTTATCTAATATTGTAAAGCACTTAGAGCTTAAAAGATAATACACTGTACTAAATCCATATTATTATTATTAATGACACTGTGTGTGCTGCATACTGTATACAGTAAATGGATGTACTGCTTCAAGCAGCTGTTTATGTGACTTCATGAAACTGTATACAGTAAACGGATGTACTGCTTCAAGCAGCTGTTTATGTGACTTCATGAAACTGTATACAGTAAACGGATGTACTGCTTCAAGCAGCTGTTTATGTGACTTCATGAAACTGTATACAGTAAACGGATGTAGTGCTTCATGCAGCTGTTTATGTGACTTAATGAAATGTATATAATGCTTAATGAAAATGTACATAGTATTTAACTGAACTATACATTGTGCTTAATGCAAACATATACAGTACTTAATTGAACTATACATTGTGCTAAATGCAACCGTATACATCACTTAATTGAACTGTATTTAATGCTTAATGCAAAGATATAAAGTGGTTAATGCAAATGTATATAGTACTTAAAAAAGAACGTGCTCCTTTTTACGGGGCCTTTCATATAATTTCAATTCCCAATCTTACATACAATATTTATCCTTTTTTAGACATCATTTTCCTTTGCAAGATATTATTGGACCAAAAAGATTACCTTCAAGATGTCTGTCATAAAACAGCTTAATTGCTAAAAGTCCTGGAACATTTGCCTTCAGCAATCTTTTGTTGTTTGTGTTTAATAAGTCGACTATTGTGATAGATTCATAGGCAGCGTCTGCATAGTAAAGTTTGCTTCGGAACACAGCAAGACCAGTAGGTTTCCCAAGGTCCTCCATTATTGTTAAAATTTGTTTGTCATTGTAAGTCCATTCCATAATCTTAAACAAAAAAAATTACATTTTAGAATGAAATGATCTCCAAGAAGATTAGTCTATCATAATGAAGGATACCCTAACAAAATTTTGTTTCTCTAGAGGCTGGTCCTTGTACAAAGAGAAAAGAGTTTGTTTTTCCCCTCAAGTGAATGTAGTGTTTCATACCTAAATATTTAAACTGCACACATCTACCAATATATATATATATATGTATGTATGTATCGAATAATTTAGTTTTCATAAAGAGATTTATCAGAGGAAAGAAAAGTTGGGATGAAGATCAATGTGTAATAAAAAAGGACTTCATAGAAAGTCCATGAAAAGTCCATGATTGGAGTAAAGAGAGCGTGTCAGAATCTGTATTATGTATGCATGCTTTGGAATCAATCAAGCATGCTTTGGAATCAATCAAATTTACTGTTTCATTGTCATGCTATTATAGAAAATTTTCATGAACAGTTGGTGGTTGATTTGAAGTATTGCTCGGTGTAACACTATAACAGAACCTGGTAATGCAAACATATTGGGTGATTTGAATTATTTCTTACTGTAGCACTATAACAGAACCTGGTAATGCAAACATATTGGGTGATTTGAAGTATTTGTCATCAGACAGCAGTCAAAACTCACTGAAAAAACTTTGGGAAGGGTAAAAACATGCTTGATTTTCTTATGTTAATTTGCTTTGCAATGGTTTGATTTTGCCAAATTATTTTTTTCAATAAGGGAAAACTGCTGTATCTTCTCCTATCAATTGTCATTGCAGTCTTCTTTTAAAACAATTTACAACATATAGTTTTCACAACATTTCAGAATTTGAATATTCCATTGTGTTTGGAGTGCAGGATGCTGATTACTCACAAGCTTTAGCCCACTGTCAGACCAAAAGAGATTTCTGGTGTCAGGATCTTGTACGAGGTAGTCAGGATATTCCACTCGCCTCTGATAAATGATCTCAACCCTTGACCCATCCATCCTCATACTCCCAATCTTTGCGCGAAGTCCAGTGCCACCGTGGTCAGCCCAGTACAATACCCTGAAGATATATATATACTACTATACTAATTTTTAAAACAGAAAAAAAAATTAAGTAAGCAGTAACTATCATAGAAAATCCTTGTGACATTATAATTTGTCATTACAGTAATGATTTCAAATTTTAAAAGTTTTTTTTTAAATTTATGATGAAGACAACAACTACTATTCATTTTTATAGCTGTATTTTAAGTTATTTACAACAGAGAATCCCAACTGCTAGAGAATCACAAAAATTTTATGAAAGAAAATATTTACCCTTCCAAGGGATCTACAACAATGGAAACAGGTTTCGCACAATCAGTGTTCTTTCCCGTGTTACTCAGCAAAACCTTACGATAATGTTGATCACCATATAATTTGACAACTTGAATGGTTCCTGTGATGTAATCTGCCCAGTAAAGGTTTTGAGAAATCCAGTCGAGAGCTATAGAGTTTAGTGAACTAGAGAAGACTGTGGGCAATATTGTGATCTCCTTACTGTGGTTGAACATCTCAGCAACTTTCACAGTCGCCTGTAGAAAGGAATTGAACATACTTAAGAATAGCTGCTGACATAAAATGAACAGATAATTCTAAAATGAAATTACGTTTCACATATAGTGTTTATACGTGATAACATCTTTATTGTCATAAAACGTTTCTGTGAATAAGCCTGTCTGCATTTGCAGTTTGCACTGAGTTTGGAGCTAAGTTACTAATTGGTATTTATATTACTGTTGAATTAGATTTCAGGTTATGAAAATTACAATTTTTATGAAATAGTACTAAGAGTAAACCATTCATATGATCCTTTTCATTAATGAATCTTTTAATGATGACAGGAAATAAAACATTCCTACTGATCTCAAAGAAATTTACAAGCACAAATTTGATTCAAGTAGCTAAGGTATAATTTTATATTAAGTACGTTATTGTCTTATTCTATATGCAAATTGTCATACATTATTTTCTGTAGTCTTCTGAATGTAGTACACTTTCTCCCTTTCACTGTCATAGTCAAAGTCTAAAGTGTCTTTTGCATTGCTGATTGGTATAAGTGGATGTTTGGCATCTTCAGCCAGATCAAGGCCTAAAATTCCGTCATCACTAACGTACAGCAGATATTTTGTGTTGGCTGAAAACGATAAGAACATGCTGTCATAATATGAAAAATTTAAAAGGTACACTTTTTCAAATGAGGCCTTTTAAAAACAAATACAATCTGTGGTATATTCTACAATATGAAATTTCTTTCACCTTAGTTTAAGAATGAAGCGGGATGATGATTTTTCTTTGCTTTAATCAAAACCTATCATGCTAAACCATTAAATCAATGTATCATATTCCAAACCAAATTATATTTTAACTCTAAAATGAATCTCACAGCTTGTGTAATTTTCAGGGTGATACAGTGTGGGATTGCTTATACAACTGGCACAATTCTAGATTTAATTTTTTGTATGGTTGGCTCTCTCAAGAAGGTTCTCTATAGTCAGACATTTTCAAGAGTTTGTGCCAATCACGGAATGGTCACTCTTATGTATTACATCTTCCATCTCCAACAATCCTTCCCCCACCCCGACATTCATTTAGCTTTAATGCACAAGAAGCATGTCCATATTTGCAGCCATTACCTTGTTTTTCCTTTTTATGTATCTTAAACAAGGGTAGAAACATAGATTAAGCCAACCTCCATACTTAACATACGTGTTCTGTTCTTATCATAAAAAGACAAATTTGACACAAAAACAGCTGACCTTGTACACATTTTTCTCCTTCATGTAACAGTTCCATTCCTACTGGACAAGTACATTTATAGCCTTGTTGTTCCTTTGGTGACAAGAGGCAAAGGTGGCTGCATCTGGCTTTCTCACATGGATTAGATGCTGAAAATGTTTTTGTTTTTTTAAGTCCGTCTTTGCGATTTCGACCATAAGGTATAAATTATGAGAATAATTGAGCAATTTCCATTTCATTGTTGATGATTAAATTTACAAACAAGAATATATATTGCTTTGCAAATTTTCATAGGTCTCATTGCTGTCTATATTAGTTTCTTTTTATGAAGTAAATAGCTGAATGAATGTTTGTGTTAATATTTTCATTCTTTTTTTATTTCTTTTTCATTCAAAAGTTATTGACAGTTTTCTAAATAGGTGTTGGCCACATCAAGAATTATGAATGCATAACATTTAAAAGATTCAGAATATTCAACTAATAATTGAAGGAATAATGTACGACTTCCCAATGACAGTCAATCTGCATCCAAGAAAATTTTACATCTGGAATATTATTTGTTTCTTTGCTGGAATGGTGATATGTGCTAGTGTCTGCACCTTTCCCATTAAACTTGAATATTTATGTTAATATATCTCACCTGATGGCTGACGCACAGGATGAATGACGACTAATCCTAGAGGCCTTATCATTCGTGCTTCTATAACCTGCCGATCTGTGCTGTTAAATTTGTTACATCGACTGATACGGTTGGCTGCCCTGTCTGTCCATATTACATCATCCTCAAATACTACCAGATCATGTGGATGTCTAAGGAACTATTAATGATACGAACATCGAGTTTGTCACAACTGCTTTAATAATGCATCACATCAGCAGAAATATTCTAACAACAAACATAATTTGTTTATAAGATAAATCAGCAATCTATATTTGCCACTTGCTAATTCCAAAGAGCAAGCTAAGACAATTTGATTTGTTTAATACTCAAATTAAGGCTCTGGTTTTAGACTTTCCTCTTCAAACTTTGCGCTAAATGGAATTATTTTGTTGATAACAACACCAATGAAGCTGTTGTTGGCTTAATGTGATAAATGATGCAACTAAAATAAATAAATTAAATAATTAAGACAAAAGAATGCATAAATAATGGTAACTTTTACATTTCCATTATTTGTGCCATCTGTAACATTACAATGTAGATGAGGTAAGGATACAACTTACATGATCACTAGCTAAGACTTGTGTTCTGCCCGAGCCATCATAATTGCAGAATTCAATATAATCAAGTCTAGCATCAGCGAAGTAGAGCCGTCTGTTGGGATAATCTATCGATAAACCATTTGGCCAATACACTTTCTCAGATATAATAACTGTACGATCACTTCCATCCATTCCAGCTCTTTCTATTTTAGGATTCTGGCCCCAATCTGTCCAAAACATTAGGCGTGCTCTACAGAATATAAATGCAAAGTTTCAGATTTCTTCCAGATGAAACTTTCAGCAAAGAAAACCAGGACATAAGCCTGTAAACTGTTTTGAGAAAATCAAATAATAATTTCCTTAAAAGTAATTAGCACATGATTTAAAAATATAACAAGGCAAGGCTTATTTCCAAGGAAATACCTTTTTCCACAAACCAACATCCATAGTTGCCTGGTTAATCAAATGACATAACTTTCAAAAAGCTACTTTTATATATTATATATGTGAGAGTGTTCCTGTGTGTTTGTGTGTGTATATGTAATTACACCAATAATGTGAACAGGTTAGAGTTAAAATTCAAATTTATTCAAGCAGAAATCAAACGTAACCCGCAAAAAAGAGATTCTGTGCATGAATCGAACATAGGCCATGATTAATGGCAACTACTGCCTTGCTCTCATGACCAGCACCTAACCCACACAGCTATGCTCTCATTGCCCAAAAAAAGGATGGAACAATATTGAAGGTAAAGGCTCAAGGTGCACAAGAACTCAAGTGCTAGGAAAACGAAATTCAACACTCAGCTATGTGTATACAAGCCCACTGAATTGAGAAATACATGGTATATATATATTAAATTATAATCATAAATGGATGCCAAACAAATATCAACATGTCTGTCTCTAGATCTCACATTAAGATACATGATTTTATGAAATAAATGTATATACAATGACACCAGTATAATCTCACAGGCTTGAGAGTTATAATAAAATGTATACATCAGTACATACATTTTTACATTCATACATCATGCAAAGAATATTATTCCAGCCCTACCCATCCCTTGGATCCAGCTCAATGCCACGGGGATTTGATACATTTTCGCTGATAAGGATCATTCGATTGCTTCCATCTAGTCTGGCTACTTCAATCGTCTCTAGAGTGTAGTCATTCCAGTAAAGGTTCAGTCCTACCCAGTCAACTGCAAGGTCTTCCACAACACTAATACCTGATCCCAGGATCTAAATGGATGGAAAATATTTACTCTATCAAAAATTGTAAGGCATGATATATATACTGTTAAAGGTTCAACGCATGAACAGCATATT
The DNA here is from genome assembly GCA_016617855.1 of Megalonaias nervosa. Classification (NCBI taxonomy): domain Eukaryota; kingdom Metazoa; phylum Mollusca; class Bivalvia; order Unionida; family Unionidae; genus Megalonaias; species Megalonaias nervosa. The sequence continues at coordinate 1,547 of JAECUM010039585.1, read as the reverse complement.
GGCATATCTTTGGAAGAAACTAGTTAATAATCTGGTGCTATTTCCATTCCTTCTGACCACTCTTTTCAAATATTCAAAATAAGGAAACAGACAAATTCCAGATTGCATCATTACTTCATTGTACCTTCAGCAAGAGATTGTAATACAGCTTTAAAGAAAACTAATCATTAGCTACAACACATTCCACATCGACAATTCACCCTTAAACAATATATATTTATTTTACGTTGGTTTTGTAACAAATTCTTAAATCTGAACCCTACCTCCATTATTTCCAAGCCATCCATGGATGAACGGAATATTTTTTTCTGCACTGAGTCTGAGAAATAAAGCTGACCAGTTGCAACATGTGCATCCAATCCTGCGAGTGACTGAGCGCCCATAACAGGAATAGCAGTGAGTGTCCACATTCCAAGGTCAGTCTTTGTGAAGTGATCCTGATTTGTAACAATCAGAAACGGTACAGACTCATCTGAGAAGAAATGAAAATGGCATCATTTATTAAGGTCAGTTGTTTATACTGCAACAATACTTCAATAAATGTCAATCAATGTATACCAAAGGAAAACATATAAACTAAAATAAAACTGATATGAACAAAGCAAATAGTGGTATCTACATTGGGTCAAAAGTGTAGCTTCAGGATGAAACATCGTGTGATTATACTTCTTGACAAATATTGAACAGAGCATCATTTAAAAATTTGTAAATTCCCACCATGCCAAACTGTACTATAAAGCAATACGTTTTCCTAAAATCAGAAGTTCTATTGAGTGATTGTGCAAAACGGCTGCCTTGGTAAATAACATCAGAACACATTCTGCTAGAATGATGGGATCATATACATTTTGGAGCAGTTTGGAAAAAGGGAGTCATAAATATTTTATAACATATTTGATGAGGAACAAATTCACTTGAAGATGTGCATTTATATAACTTTATACTCAGAATAGCCCTTGTTGAAACTGCTTAATTTCTGATTTTATATACAATAATAAGAACTTACTTCTGAGGGCTGCACAGTGTTTCTTGTCAGGCAGTAGCTGGTAGCCGAAATCACATTCACACTTATATGAACCTTTGGTGTTGACGCATGTCTGGCTACACACACTGGGTGGTGTGCATTCGTCTGTGTCTATATATATATATATATATATATATATATATATATATATATATATATATATATATATATATATATATATATATATATAAATAGATAAAAACAATAATAATAATACTAGTGAGTACATGAATCTATCTTAAAATTTCACTTATTTACATACATTTTTAGTCTTTTCTCTTTTATTTGATATTTGCAAGAAATAGGTTTAAAGCTAATAGTTTCTTTGTGACCAACTGATCTGATCCTTATTGATTCCCATGTATTCTGTACATTGCAGTAATATTTATCTGTCAATGTCATAACAAAACACTGCATTAGCAATGAAGACAAATACAGTTGTTGGAATAAAGAGAAACATGAAGAAAGTTAATTTCAAGATAATTTTCTACAAATAACATAGCATTCAAATTATTTGCCAGCT
>JAECUM010039583.1:0-33893 GCA_016617855.1 Megalonaias nervosa | reverse complement strand
TTTTACTTGTTCAATATGCTCTTTCACTACCTGGTTAAAAATATCAAACCGATTAACATCTTCCTCAGATCTAATCTGCGGAGTATCATGAGCAATACGATATATATCCTTGACCCAATCGCCAGATTTCAGCATATTAATATGTTCAGGTTTCACGTATTTTTCTCTTTGATAATATCCATACGCGGCAATCTTTATTAATTTATTTGGGTCTTTGATAGCGGCAATACCTTCAGGCGTGAACTTATCTACTATTTTGGTTTTAGTTTTTGGTGGTTCAGGTTGTGGTTGAATTTCAGGTGGTGGTTGAGGAAGTTGCGTGGGTGGTGGTCGAGGTGGTCTAAGACGCCCAGCAATATCGGCAGGCAAAGTTTCAAGAGCTTTTTGTGTTGCCTCAGTTGCTGAAACAATTTTCTTTGTTGGTTCGGTAATTGGTTTAAATAATTGTTCTGCGCCTTCTGCAAATTCTTCTTGTGTCTGCTGACGCGCTTGTAATTTTTGTCTGACAGAATCACGGACAGGTAGATATTTCTTGATTGATTCTAGTTGCTCTCGAGCTAGTCTAGCTGAGTGAGCTTCACCAATCATTATTGATATAACAATGATTTAATTACAGCAGCAGAGAGGGTGGACCGACAAAAAAATGAGTGTGAGGCGCAAACGGAACACGCCTAAAATTTGAAGAAAAAAATACGTCAACGAACGAGCAACAAAAACGAACTAACCCCGTCGATTTCGTTATTGTGGCCTGTTTACCGCAACAACGAAATGTGTTCGGTTAGCGGATTCGGTTTAGCGTTATTGACCTTATTTTTAGCCCTTCGTAGGAACCTTTATTTTTGCTAACGGACCCTCGGAAAAAGTTGTAGGGTCCCCCCTCTCTGCTGCTATATTGCTTCTATTTCGTTTGATTCTCGATCATTTCTTTTTTTCAATTGATAAACCATTACTTACATAAACAATGACACCTCCACCCCCTGAACCACTATCACATAAAATTGTTGTATCATAACAAATGGGAATGATTGAGTAATATCTCTCTTTTCTAGCGATGTGGGTGGCCCTGAAAAAGGTCATTGGGTTTGTTAACCAAAGCTGGTTGACATAAGTGGTGTCTCACTGGTCTTCTCTTTCTCAAACTTCGTATCACGGGGGTTCCATATTGCCAGCCACATAGATTATTCTCTTCCATGTTACAGTGTCTGTGATTCTGGTAAAGGCCCATGATGATTTGACATATATCAGATACGATTAAATAATAACCCTGAAACGGGTGTTGATGCCTCTATGATAGCCAGTATGGCATACACACTGATGGTGTTGAGCACAAGTGAAACAATGAGACAAGCTACTTATATATATATAGTTCCACCAATCCAAATGCGCATTAAAAATTCAGTTAGAGTAGGGAGTCTCTCTTCCAATCATTGGAGAACGGACACGTTACGTTACATTCAGTATATAAGTTCGACAGCGTTCGTAAGCAGTTGATCATTGCAACATAATTTGAGTATGGCTCAAAACCATGAAGATTATGTTTTGGGATCCGTCCATGGGCGCCAGCAGGGATTTTTTTTACCGGGGAGGGGGTCAGTCACGGTCGAGATAGTATAGTAAGCGGTCTGCAACTAAAACTAATATTGACTAACCGTTTTGAACAGAATCATGTGACATTTTTAAATTTCAGCTTCATTTGCATGATTAAACTTGTCGGAATATATATATATATATATATATATATATATATATATATATATATATATATATATATATATATATAGTATGATTTCGCGTGGTCACGTGACCCCCTTTGACTTCTGCTGCGGGCGCCCACGGATGGGTCTGCTGTGGATACGAACAGTGATAGTATTACGACTACGAATGCAACCATTATGCTTCCAGAAGAAGGATGTCTTTAATTTAGATTTAGCTGATTTTCAGTCGTCTTCGCAAGAATTTTTGCTGGTGCCATCACTACTACCTTCACCATTTTCTCCAGCATTACCTTTGGTGGATGATTTTAGGAAGAGACTCAAGGAGCATTTTTTTAACAACGGCAGAAAGAAACAAACAAGGTACTTTTTCTATTCAAGAACAATATAAAAAGGAAAGAAGAAAACGAGAAGAAGAGTAGATGAAAACTCTGCAGTGTGAAGTAGGACAGAAGGAAGACTGTGAAAACAAAATGCTTTGTGTGCTGCAAGACATATTAGCAGAGTTAGGTATCTGAGACATAGAGGATCTCAAATGAGTAATGATTTAATATTGAATTTATGAAACAAGTTGGATAATGTCCAGCTTTTGCGAGCCTTGGCGAGCAAAAGCTGGACATTATTCAACGAGTTTCATAAATTTAATATTAAATCGTTACCCATTTGAGATTCTTTATATCACATAGTTTTTATTTCAGTGGAAATAATTTAGATAGAAAGAAGAACGAATAATTTCGTTCATTCTGACAGACGGTGCACCTTTCATTTGTTGTGCATAAAATATAGTCCCAAACAAAGCTGAACTGGTAAAAGTAGATTGTACTGTTTTGCAAACTATAAATCAAAGAAAAAGCTTCCATCCGAATAAACAGAACATTTTATAACGACAAAATCATTTTTCAAAACAGAATGATCAATGCGATGTGATGCTGCCACATTGTTTGATACGGTACAAAGTACAGCAGGCCGACAGTAGAGTACACGTTTACCCTAAAATGTCACTTTCAGAACTAAACGTTACATTGTTGCGATTTTTATGTGAAATAGGATTACCGGATGCAAAAATTCCCACATTTACTGCAATGCATTTGTGACCGGATATTTGCAGTGTTTGATTTGGAACAATAGACTGTACAGAAGACGTCAACAAATTTCTTTTCGTGTCAGATTTACATCCCATATACGCTAAGTAAAGATGCTGTGGCTGGATAAAGTTCTGTCAGTTAGGAGACCCATTCATGTCCAGATTATTCTGTGAACAGAGGTGAGTTTATTTACTTCTTTAAGTTAACATTTAAACCACGCTTGTATATACGGTGGATTCTATATCTATGTTACAGATGTACGCCCCCCCCCCCGCCACCCGCTATCCCTTAGTTTTACTCCTTATTGTTGTTCTTGTCTTGTAGTTTTACGCCTTTTTCTTATGATGATATTGTTAAACATGACATAACAAACCCCTGTGTGGGTAAATATCCATATTCAGACAGCCGAGATAATTTTTCCTCAATTTCTTTTCGCGAGTCGAGTTAAAAAATGGCCGCCAAAAAATGTTCATTTAAAAGCAAAACATTCCAGAAGGCGGGATTAAAAACGTTTTCCCACGATCCCAGCCAATCAGTAAAGAGGATCGTGCCCAATAATTTCATGGGCTTATTTGGACCAATCAGAATCACATAAAGTTATAAAATATGAAACTGCACACACTGTAGGCGAAGTGTACCGACTATGTGATAAAAATGTATCTGACTTATTTAACTCAAACCAAGAGAGAAAGACCTTCCTGAGCCAAGCTTTCCAAACTTTCTATCATAACATCCAAGCTCACCACCAATGTGATTCCAGCAGCAGTTAGTATTACCACTACCAAAGCAGCAACAGTAGCAGGAGGAGGATTAGGACTTGATTATAGAAAGGGCTTGATACATTTAAAGATTATGGTGTCAAGCCTCTGAGTTTGTCAAACACAAACACCCAACGGCTCTTTTCAGGGCCACCCACGTCCCTTAAAAAAGAAATTCTACTCAATGATTGCCAAATAAAGTAAGACTAAAATCCCTTTCCCATGACTGAATGGTGTGAGTATGTAAGTCACTCATCCATAGTATAAAAATCAAGACAAGGAAACACGTTTTCTTTGGTATATTTTCTTTTGTGGAATCGCAAAAGTCTTCTTTTGTTTTTGTTTTTTTTTGAATTTCATCATTGCCATTGGTTCTTCCTCTTCTGCTGCTTCTTATAGTGACCTTGATTTCTTGCATTTCTTGAGAGCAATGGCTTCTTCCTCTGTTTCTGAAGACTCTCCTTTTCAGTTCCTTCTCCCTTAATCTCTTCCTGTTTGTTCTTTTTTTTTTTTTGGATACTGCGAAGACCAATGCCCTTTTTCCTGACAGCGATAACAAGTTTCTTTACCTTTGTCTCTTTTCTCCTGTCTTTCCTTTGCTTTGAAGTTGTGGGCATCCAGAATTCCAGTGTCCTTCCTGACAGATATAGCAAGTATCTTGACTTTTATCTCAAGAGGAGTAGTCTGTTGCCTTATATGAAACATTCTTTCGAATGACTATCTGTAAATCTCTGACCTGAAGGGCAATCTGATTTCCCTCTTCCATCTTTGCGGTTTGAAAGCATATATATATATATATAGGTAGAGTAAGTAAGGTTGGCAAGTATATGCAGCAGCAAGTATATATATATATATATAAAGAATGCAAATCATACGGCGAATAATAACAGTCCTTTCAAGTGCACTGGATCCAGCAAGGGATCGCGTGTGTCAGGGATTGATTAAGATAAATGCAATAAACTGACAACGAACAATGCAAAACTAATATCTAACTAGCCTGAGCGCTTTCGACTCTTAATGAGTCTCTTTCAAAGGCAAATACAAAACATAGAAAAGACAAACAAATAAAACACAAAAACCGTTGTGTTTGTAAAACTTTACATGGCTGTTTCTACAGGAATTACATAGTTCAGACCCACCAAAAGAAGAGAGCCGTTTAGATGCTTCCAAAGATTTTATTATCACATTCGAGAGACGCAAAAACTGACATCCAGAAACTTAAAACGATGGCTAACACATACATGGTGAAATTTAAAGAGTTCCAAGTCCGAATAAACTAAAATGCTTTATTATGCACTTGTGGGATTCCTTGTTAGAGACACTGAAACGACAATTTCAAGCTAAAGAGGATGATCATTTGAGATTCTCCATTCATCACGACAGTTTGAAGTCTCCTGTCTGGATCGGGTTTAATACACTTTCAGAATTAACACCCCCAAAATTACAGACAAAATTTAGCACGTGCAGCAATCGAATGACGATTTTAACATTAACATTAACATTTTAACAGCTACAGAGTGTTATTGGTGGATAACATTCGCAGAACAAAACGCAGTATCCTCCAATTTAACAGTATCCTCAAAGTAGTGAAGGGGAAGGGGGGCGATATAGGGTCTATGGAAAATCCAGTCAAAAAGGTGTTGTGGCACATTGGGGTCTATGGAAATTTAACATGGTAAATTTAACATAGGGAATGTATAGCGACAATGGATTGGGCCTGTCTATGGTCAATAGGAATTGGAGAGGGGTGACGTCACGGTACTGGACATTGGCAACAATGTTGCAAGTGGATGACCTGAATAAGCACTACTCTAGGTAGGGACAAATACAATACAGACATAGACATAGACAAACAAATACACAAATATGGCAAAGAGAGGAAATCTTTTCAAGGCAGTGGAGTGGCCCTGAAAAGGGCTTTTCGTTTTTATGTTAACACCATTTCGTTAACATAGAGGGCATCTTACGGATCTTCTTCTCTTCCTCAAACTTCGTCTAACCTCTGGACCGTAGATGAGGACTCTCTTCAGACAGCCTTGTCTCTCCACATAGATCCTTTGTTTCCAAACAGTCGTATCGGTGATCTGGGTAATTGTCCATGATGATTTGACATACATGGGTAAATCTGTATGGGACAGCATCGACGATACGAGAGTAGATAATTCTACTTCTGTCCGCATTTTATGACAAGAACAGGTGAAGGGAATGAAGTGAACCGCGTTTTTTTATAGTGGAAGAGCGGATCGAAACGGATTGAGATTTTTCACCAATTCAAACACGCGTTACAAAATTCAGTCATAGTGCGAAGTCTGTCTTCCAATCCGAAGAGAGCTACCTGTGGCATTACATTCCCTATATAGGTGCGCTAGCGTCAATGCGCAGTGAATCGATGCGACAGACTTAACACTTGATGGAAACTAAGAAGACGATGAATTGGGGTGCACCGGCCGTGGAGACGAAAAGCGATGGTATAGCAGCGGCTACCAAAGTCAACACAGGTCTACTTTCAGAAGAGGTCGATTTTAATTGGGATTTAGTGGATTTCTCTCTTCTTCGCAAGAATTTGTTCCAGTACCAGCACCTTCGCCACCTTCTTCTTTTACCACACGTCGATGATTTTAAACAGAGGCAGAAAGAAGAATTGGATAAATTTTTACAGCAGCAGAAAGATGCAGAACAAGTTTTTCTCCTTCAACAGCCACAGCGAGAAGAAGAAGAGGCAAGAAGGAAACGACAGGAAGAAGAAGAAGCAGAGAAGAAACAAGGTCTAGGAGAGAAGGAGAACAGGGAAACTCAAACGGTAAAGGTACTCTTGGACATTTTGGCAGAGTTAAGAAACCTGAAACAAATATATCAGTCTTCTTTATCACAACCCAAGAGAAAAAGACCTTCCCGAGCCAATAGCCCAATCCTGTTCACACACCTACTACGCCTGAGATACCCGACGTAGTGATTTCTACCAAATCATCGATAGGAGCAGTTCCAGAAGTAGGCCTCGGCAGTGGCAAAGGCTTAAGGCAGTTAAAGCTTATTGCTTCGCGTTCCTGATTTTTTTTTGGGGGGGGTGGTTTTTTTTTTTTTTTTTTGGTTTTTTAAAACAAATACACAAATATGGCAAAGAGAGCAAATCTTTTTCGAGGCAGTGGAGTGGCCCTGAAATTTTCATTAACATTTTATTTTTGAAAAAAACAAACACCCAACGGTCCTTTTCAGGGTCACACACTTCTGTCGAAAAGAGATAGTATTCATTTTGCCAAAATCAATTAAAACTCAAAAATTCCCATTTTACGCCATGATGTACCTGAGTGAGTGCGTGAGAGTAGGCCCTTATCATTCTAAAAAATCAAAACCAGGATTCACTTACGTGTTTCTATCTATTATATTCTGGTACAAATTTACAATCCCATGTCACAACACAACACTTTATAAAATTCATAGGCTTCTTTTTTGTCCGTTTGTTCACTTTCTCTGCTTTTTGCATTTCTTCACTTTCACAGGTTTTTCCTCCTCTTCTTCCTCACTTTTTTCTCGTCTTCTTTTCTTCTCTTTCTTCTCTTTCTGTACGTGTCGGGGTTCATCCTTTGCCAAGGGCACCTCTTCTTTTTCCTGTTAGGAACCCTTCTCTTCTTCCTGCTCCAGTTGTTTACTAGGGCAGTCTGAAGACCAAAATCCTTTCTCTTGACAATAATAACAGGTACCCTGACTTTTGTCTCTTTTGATACTTGTCTTGCTTTGTTGACGGTCTGGACATTTTGAAGACCAATGCCCTTTCTTCTGACAGATATAGCAAGTATCTTGACTTTTATCTCGAAAGGAGGGGGAGTAGTCCATTGGCTTCTCTGAAGAAAACGTTCGTATGACACCTCGCAAAGCTCTGATCAGAAGTTTGATCTGTGTGGGTTCTTCCATCGTGCTGGTCGGCTTGAGAGTAAAATGAATTCTCGGAGGGAAGGCACTGGCCCTTTGTATATACACCGGTCTGACACGAATATATAGGTGACCATGATGTTTCAAATGTAGTCATTTGACTTTTTGCAGTCAAGATGAAACGGTCGCATCATTTCATGAAGAAAGGAGAAGAAAGCAAGAATTAGAAACGTGACTTATCGCCTCTCACAGTAGTTGAAGTCTTGGCTCAAATTCATGCCAGCGATTTTGAAGATGACATGAGTGAGCCAGAATCAAGACCCAGAGAGTCTACACCAAACCAAAGGCCACCACCACTAAACCCCGCAAAGTACTACCACATTCGAGAAATGGACAAACGCTCCTCTAGAAAATTTAGAACTATGGCCTACACGTACACGGTGAAGTTTAAAGATTTCAAGCCCGACGTACTGCTGCAGAAAGCAGAGGGGTTCATCACAGATGTATGGAATTCTTTGTGAACCACATTGAAACAGCAATGTGAAGCCAAAGAAGACGATCGCTTGAGACTTTCCACTCATCATGAGAATTTGAAATCCCCCGTTTGGATCGAGTTTAGCAGCCCAGCAGAATTGACACCTTCCAAAGTCATCGACAAGATTCAACATGTACAGCAATCCAACGACAAGTTTCACCTCACCGATGGAAAAGCGACACTGTTCATGACCCACGTTTCTCTTTACAAAGGGACCGAACAACGCAAAAAGGTGGACGACCTTCCTAGCGTCAAGTGCAGCATCGTTCAAATTAACAACACTGAAGACAGGATGTGTTTAGCCCGTGCCTTCGTCGTGGGACAAACGTATACCGACAAGAACGACACGGCAGAATGGAAAAGAGCCTGTGAGAACATTCGACAATCGGACGGAGCCAAACAACGAAGTGAAGCAGAACTCCTGTTACAGCAAGCAGGGCTATCCAAAGACACACCCAGTGGCATTCCTGAAATGCAAAAATTGCAAGACGTCTTGATCACACTACACCTTGAAAGTGCATCCTCAAGAAGTGCACGGACCTTTGTTGTTTCGAGGCAAACATTTTAAAGATGGAAAATACATTCATGTCTATTATCACGATGAACATTTCGATGTCATTACCAGCATCACTGGATTCCTGGGATACAGTTATTACTGTGAGAAATGTGACTATGGCTATAACAATCGAGAACAACACAAGCATTGTGGATCGAAATGTGAGGGATGTTTGTCCTCTAAACCCTGTCTGGACGAAGGACAAGAACGAATGCATTGCCCAGCTTGTCAGCGCACTTTTGTCAGCCCTGCCTGTTACGAACAACATCTGAAGATGCAAGGTTTACAGCAGAAAAGTGCTTGTCAATTCCTGAGATTGTGCCTTACTTGTGGACAAGTGATACGTACCAATAATACCAAGGCGCATGTATGTTCAGGAAAGAATCGATGTTATATTTGTCACCAAATCGTGGACTTGGAACACGAATGCTACATTCAGAAATACCATTCCAAACATGAAGAGGAAGATGGCCAGAAAAAAAGGGAATTTCATCTTTTTCGATTTCGAATGCATGCAAGAGACCGGTATTCACATTCCTAATTTCTGCATGGCTCACCAAGCATGCGAGAAGTGCATCCAAGAGCCTATCTTTAGTCATTGCCCTCACTGCAGCAAGATTCCTGGAGGACGCGAAAAAATCTTTCGGGGACCTAACACATTGGCCGATTTTGCCTAATGGATCTTAGACCCCATCAACGAGACGTGGAGCCAAGAGGACATCGAACATTACGGGGATTGTCATCGCTATGCCACGGTGATGGCTCACAATTTCTCGGGATACGATGGGCAATTTCTTTGAGTTACTATACGGAACAAAGTACCTAACGTCCTAAAGTGACTTTGAACGAAGCCAAAATCATTTCCCTGCAGGTTGGCCAAGTGCAGTTTAAAGATCCGATGAGTTACTTGCCCATGCCTTTGGGTCGAATGCCTAAAACGTTTAGAATGACAGAAATGGCCAAAGGCTATTTTCCTCACTTTTTCAATACGGAAGTCGATCAACACGCCAATCTACCCCATTTGCCTGAGGCTCACTACTACGACCCCGACAACATGCGTGCCGAACAACGAGAAGCTTTGCACGCGTGGTACCACATTCACGCCTCGGACCCTTTCAACTTTCAGGAAGAAATGTTAAAGTATTGTCGTTCTGACGTGGACATTTTACGGCGATGCTGTGGAAAATTTTGAGAACTGTACATGGAGCACGGAGGGATCGATCCTTTGAAAGAAGCTCGCACCATTGCTAAAGCGTGTTCCTTAGTGTACCGTCAACGATTCACGCCCGAAAATACCCTGGCTGTCGTAAGCCCTAAAACGACGAACTTTGTCAAGCATCAATATTCGGTCAAAGCCTTATGCCGGCTACATTACTTGTACGTCAAGGAAAACAGATGGAACCAACACGTCCGCAACGGAGGAGGCGAAAAGACCATTGGAACGTATTCGATGGATGTTTGGGACTTAGAAAATGCCAAGATCGTGTACGAGTTTAACGGGTGCTTATTTCACGGATGTCCCATCTGTTACCCTCAACGTGGTACTAAAAATCAAGTTTTCCAACGGACTATGGAAGACTTGTACCAGGCCACTTGTCAGCGGCGCTTGAAGATAGAACAGCCAGGACACCAAGTGGTGGAAATGTGGGAACACGAGTATGATCACCATTTGAAAACCGATCCCGACTTTAAGCGCATCGTGGAAAGTTACAATTTGGTGGACCCACTGAACCCGAGGAACAGTTTGTACGGAGGACGGACGAATGCCACCTGTTTGCTGTACCAAACCGACGAGGAGAAAGGAGAAGAAAGTAAATACTTGGACGTGTGTTCGCTGTATCCTTACATGTGCAAATATTGTCACTTTCCCGCAGGGCACCCCCAATTGCTGACGGAACACATCGATCTGGGCAACATTCGACAATACGAAAGATTGATTGAGTGCAAAGTCTTTCCTCCCACTGACTTGTACCGTCCCGTTTTACCTCACAATTGCCAAGGAAAACTATGTTTCCCTTGTGCCCTACTTGTCCCAAAACGTGCAACCAAGTCCGACCTTGTCAGCACACTCAGGAAGAACTCGCCTTGAAAGGAACGTGGGTCAGCGTGGAATTGTTTAAAGCTCTGGACTTGGGATAGCAACTGTTAGACGTGTACGAAATTTACCACTTTCCAAAGACAGAAAAATGCCACAAGGGCGACGATACTCAAGATGCATTTTCGCAGACTACGTGGATGCCTTTTTGAAACTGAAACAAAAAGTAAGTGGCTACCCTTCCTGGTGCCACACTCCCGAAGACCAAAAGAAATTCAAAGAGAAATACTGGGAGCAGAAAGGCATCACTTCAGACCACGTGGAGAAAAACTAAGGAAGGTGAGCGTTTTCTAAGGTGATGTTAAATTGTTTGTGGGGCAAAATGGCACAACGGCCAGGTTTACCCAAGCCGGAGTATTTGATAGAACCTTCCCGCTACTTCCAGACGATTCATGATTAAACCAAATACATGAAACACATGGAAGTCCTTCGCGAGGACTTGACCTTAATCAATTACGAAGAAGAACTGGACTTTTAGAAGCCGACGAATTTGGAAATGACGTCATTGCAGCCTACGTGACAACCCATGCTCGTTTAAAACTATATGAAGCTTTAGAACTGTTAGGAGATTGTGTGCTGTATTTTGACAGTTGCATCTACATCGATCGCCTGGGTCACTGTCTCCCTGACATCGAAGGTGACCGTTTAGGAGCCTGGATTGATGAGCACCCAACAACAAGATTCTAAGTTTTGCTAGTGGCGGCCCCAAAAATTACGGCTACGAATACCGTGACCCACAAGGAGAAGTGCACACGAAGTGTAAAGGGAAAGGATTGACTCTCGTTTATCGCACCGGTCGAGTGGTGAACTTTGGCGTATTGAAAAGGCCTTGCAGTCGGGACATGATGGAAACTTTAAAGTGACCACCTACGAACCTCACAAGACTGTACATTTCCCACACACCAAATCGTCAGTCGACCCTTGGAAAACGTCTATCAAATCGTGTACCAGAAGCGACTACGGCTTCCCAACCACTTCACTTTACCGTACGGTCATGTTGATATTGGTCAGCTTATAAAAAGGGACAACGTCCAAGACCGATAGTTCATTGTGACTACCAACACCAAGCGAGAAAGATGAATGATAACAAGTAGACCCCACCATTCAAGTTTCTCAACTGGAGTGCGATGCCCTGCCTTGCGATTGCACTGTACCTCAGCTATTCAGTACCACATCATTGGAATTTTGCTAATACTACTACTACCATACCTACCATGGAAAGTGATGCTGTGCGTGTCAAACCTGACGTATGCGAAAGCGATGCCACTCGTTATCGTACACATTTTCACTTTACTGGTTTTCATGGTCTATGTCATCCTCCACGCGAAACCATGCGTCTACCACCCTACGGATGTCATCCAATTCTGAGCAAACTCCTGCGGATTTCACCGTACCCTCATTCAAATGAACTCGTGCAGAAGAATATTCGTTCCCTGTGCGTTTGCCTGATACTGCGACTTTGAAAGTCGATTCCAAACCTTCCAAGGAAAATGGCCTAAATATCTTGGAGAACCTGCCCCAAAGAATTAGCTAGAGCTGGATTTATCTACTTGGGCGAAGGGGATAAGGTCAAGTGCTTCAGTTGCGGTGTGTTACTTCACCCGTGGGAACAGAAAGATTCCGCCTACTTGGAACATGCTGGATGGTCTCCGCACTGTCACTACCTACCTTTAGTGGGACAACCTCAGTAATCTCTGGATGAATACTGTACAAGAGAACATTCGTGGTTTGCCTGTGGAGTTGAGAGAACGTATTTACCGAGAGTTGGTCAAAATACAAGTCTGACACAAAGAACAATTGCATCCGTTACATCACCGATGTTGGAACCACTGGTGCCTGGATGGTGTAAGAGAACTGATTCATGTGAAAGCTTTCCATTGGTCAGACATTGATGAATCACCTGAGAATCATAAAGTTTTGGATGCCACTCATTCTACTTACAAGGTGATCCTAATGCACCGACTTCCAAAGGACGAGTTAGAGGATTACAACAAATCTTTAGAACTATTCGTTTTGGTTCAAGAGGAAACTTCTGTACGACGTGTTATATGTGAGTTAGTGACTAAACAATATTGGTTCGGAACTAAAATAAAACCGATGCTGTTCAAAAAATACACTTATTACCTTACATCAAAGAGGGTATAAAAACGGGTTGCCATGCCACGACCTTTATCATTCGTGATACAACAGATTCCGTGGAAGGAAATCAATGGCAGTATTCAAACGGTGGAAGATTACCATCGCATTTTACAAGGACTGTGTCCATTGAATTGGGGTCAACGTGTGGTGTGTGTCTTAGTGACTTGCTTTCTGGGATTTCATTTACCAGCCGATTCCTTGTGTACTATTTACGAACAGTACACACCACTCAAAACTTGATGGTATTTCCTTTAAACGAGCAACAGAAACTGGTTCTGTTAAAAACATTGCGCTTTCATCTGCAAACTTTTCGACCTCTGTTTAAAGAAAAGTTTCTTTGTGAAATTTTAGCCACTCCGGATGGTTACGAAAATGTGTGTATAGTTTGTGACTTACATTCTCACTGGAAAGATGTACGTGACTGGAAAAGTTGGGGTTTCGAGGTTGGAGAAAAGAAGTGGCTTACATTGCCCAAGATTTGTGTTATGCATTCAAAGGAAAAATTGAATTTAAAGTGCCCACTGGAAAAGGTAACTTTTAAGCCTATGTTAGTGACAGTACCAGAAGAAGAACACGTCACGGAGGAAAACCACTCCCTTCAGGACATTACACAATGACCATTGGACACCACACCTTCGTCACCAAAAATGTTGTACAGAGACTTGTTTATATTCCAATTTGATCGTTTTGATTGTATTTTATTCATGTACTTAAATATTTGACTTTTATGTATTTTTGTCTTTCGTGTTCAACTTTAAAGTTTGCAATAACGTGTCCTGAAAAAATTATAAAAACTTTTGTCTTGTCTGTCTTCATGTCAAAAGTGACATTCCCTACACTACTATGGCTACCTCTGCTGTCTCTGCTCCCTCTTCCTCCTCTTTCAGAGTCATCGACGAAAACTTAGATCGTGCCAGTTGGGATGCCTAGTATCTTCGCCATCCCTTTAACATGTTAATTGCTGGACCCAGCGGTTCAGGCAAACAAAAAACAAAAAAACCCCCAACAAAACAAATGAATTTATCAAGAGTGTCATCGAACATAAACATCATTTGATCTATCGTCCACCTCAACGAATCGTGTGGTGTTACAAAGAGTGGCAATCGGCGTACAGCCTTCTGCAAGAAAGCCAAGGCGATTCCATCGCGTTTCTGGAAGGCATTCCTGGCGAAGAGGACGAGATCGTGTCTGACCCCAGTCAAACACATCTGGTTATCTTCGACGACATGTTAGGAGAAGACGAAGAAAAACTGTGGATTACGCGCAAAGGGCATCATCGTAATGCCAGTGTCATTTACATCACCCAAAATTTGTTTCAACAAAGTAAAAGCCATCGCACCATCAATCTTAATGCTCATTACATGGCCTTGTTTAAAAGCCCTAGAGATAAATCGCAAGTACAAGTCTTAGCCAAACAGTTAGGAACGCCTTGGCTGACTCATGTGTACGACGATGCCACTCAAACCCAACACGCCTATTTAATCGTGGATTTAAAACCCACAACCCCCGATTATTTGCGATTTCGTACCCATCTGTTTCACCACTGGTGCCAAGAAAGAGAGCCTGTCTTGTACACGTCCCTGTCGATTTAACAACAACAACAACAACAACAACAACAACAAAAGTCTATAAAAACCTCATCACTTTGGGTCTGTCTCACACATCGTCAACAAGACGTCCCTTCAGTCTCATCTTCCCGTCAAATTGATTCGTGCCTTGTACGGCATCAGTCGCGAAAAAATCCACAAATACGTGCTCGTTTCTTAGAAGCCCGTCTCAAAGAAGTCTTACGATGGTTTACGGTAACAGCACGTCAATTACTGGAAGGTATCGTTCACATTCCACATCAAACCAAACGCTTTTTTGAGAGAAACAAAGTAGCCTTGACGCAACTGGCCGATCCTCACATAGACACTCAAACCAAAAAGCTAATCATTTTGAAACCAGGTGGTAGCGGTTCTCTAGGAGATGTCATCATTCGCTCTCTCTTAAAATGGGATCCTAATGCCCCCAAAGTCCTCCCCAAGAAAAAAAGCCACTCCCCGACGTACAAAAAAGAAAAAGAGCAGCGGTGTCAAGACTAGGTCACAGCCTCAGAAAAAGAAAAGTCCCCAGACAAGACCCCAGAAAACAGATTCTACCCGCAAGAGAGGTATTGCATCAAGGGCACAACCTTACATTCGCAAACCATGACCTGCAGCGACGGTGACCGCGTGTCCAGTAGCCTCAGGTTCTTTCACTTCTCCCTGCTGGTAATGCCAGCCAAACCCAATCTGACACATGTTCTTCCTAATTTGATGAAAAATTGGAAACCCGCGTCTCCAAGAACTTATCTCCAGCGGTGACACCCTCTTCCTCTTTAGCGGCAGTGGCCGCTGCTCACAAAGTACCTGCCCCCAAAATCAAAGTCCAAGGGTGATCGGGCATGTTACAGAGTTTACTGGATTTGTCCAAGCAAGAACTGTTCCGATTTAGTCCGTCGCGAACCCCTCAACGTCGAGTGATGCCTGTCATCAAGTTGATACGACATAAAGACAATCAGTGGCAACACATTCCGGTATAAAAAAAGACCTGAGGTAAACAATAGGGATCAGTGTTTTTGTGCTTCTGAACGCCCAAAGATGTCCCCTCAAAAAAGTGCATACCGTCAGCATCGTCGTTCTTCTGTCCAAAAAGGAAAAGCGAGAAGGAAAAGGACAGTCATGTCATCCAAAAAAAAAAACGCTTAGCCAAGCATCGACGTCACCCTCTGAAAAGACACAGTCGTCCAAAGAGAAGGAGAAACAACCAAAGGGTAGGATTTTTCTTTTTAATATATATGTTAGTAGATGATTTCGCCAAATAGATATATTACAAGCTAAAAAAAAAAATATAAAAGGACGCGTGGCAAGCCATGGACGTCAGTGTATTTTTGCACCAAGGATGTCCCCTCAAAGAACTGTACACCACTACCATCGTCGTTCTCCTGTTGGAATAGAAAAAGAAAAGGACAGTCTCGTCGTTTGACCCGACATCTAAAAAAACGCTTAGCTTTGCATCGACGTCAACCCCAGAAAAGACACACTTGTCCAAAGAAAAAGAGGAGCACCCAAAGAGGAGGATTCTTTGGCGATTTTTGAAAACAAATCGTCACCTTTTTGCCGACGTGATAGTCAAAAAAAAGATAAAAGGCCATGTGCCATTTCATCAACATTATTGTGTATTTTTGGTGTGTGCCCCAGAACCAACCAACCAACAAACAAAGATGTCACCCACCAAAAGACATCCTTCTTCTACACCGAAAGGTAAGAAAAGGAAAGGTCTGCTTCCTCGTTTAATCAAACATTGGGACTTGTTGTCCGTCCTGTCCTAAGCTTCTCCACCCATGCGAAAAAACTCATTCAAACAGCCTCCTAAGACGTCATCGATACCGTGAGCGAATGTTGTCTGAATGTCTTGAAAGGAACGATACCTTTGTCTAAACATCAGAAAGAATGCTTAGCCAAACATCGACACGTTCTTCGCCAAATGGTCCACAAGAAAATACCCAATAGTCAAAAGAAAAAGATCTTGGTGCAAAATGGAGGAATTGTGCCCCTGTTAGGACTTCTTACCAAAGCAATTGTAAGACCCAAGTTGGGACTCCTGCAAAGTGTTTTACTCATGGGTCGAAGATAAAAGGCCAAGAAGATAAAAGGGACCTCTAGAATCAAAAAGATCTCAGACGTGACCATTGAAATCCGATGGAAGAACGAAAAGTGGCTTTAGTACCTTACAAACGATTTATGGAATATCATCGTTGGCAAGAACAACGGACCCCGCATTTACCTCCCAATCCTCATTTTACCAAAATGTCCCAATTATAACACGAATTGCAATCGTTGATGGATCCCAGCGATTGGTCAGAAACGGAAAAATCGCAAAGGTACAGTCAACTGTTGCAACGACTGCAACTCTTTCACCAGAAAGCTTTAGAAGAAACAGCTCTACCAACTCTGAAAGATTTTAAGGCCCTGATGAAAAGTCAATTCCGACCACCACCACCACCAGCGGTCAAGATAGACGCAGCCACACGGATGCCTGAGGGAGAAGAGGCACAAGAAGTCTTTCAAACATCGTCAGCAGCTCCCATCCCTAGTAAGATTGCAGCGTCCCTGTTGACCCCTTCCCCTACACCCCAACGAGAAGAACTTAAAGGTTGGGTTAAAAAAATTACGTCCACTTCTCCTTCGACAGAAGTAAAAAAGAAAGAAGGGAAACCAGAAGTGAATAAAGAAAAGAAGACCAAAGCCATCCCATTACCACCGCCATCACCCCACCACTACCATCGACTTCTATTCCAGTGGCACATCGGACACGTAAAGCCGTTTCTAAACCACCCATTCGTCCCATCCAGAACAGTATCAGTGAAGAGTGGATAACCTACTAAACAATGGAGAAGGTTTTAGCCAGCATTTACTACGATTCATCCCATCCTGCAGGTTACGGAGGAGTTCAGAAATTGTATCGTGCTGCCAAAGCCAGACTGAAAAGTGTCCGTTTACGTCAAGTGCAACGATGGTTACAAGAACAAGCCAAGTACACCTCACACAAACCCATTCGACGAAACTTTTCCAGAAGTCGCACCCGAGTGGCAGGCATCGATCATCAATGGCAAGCCGATTTAGCCGATGTCTATCATTTGGCCACCTACAATCGTGGCTACAAATATTTGTTTTGTGTCATCGACGTCTTTTCCAAATTTGCCTGAGTCGTGCCGTTGACTTCCAAATCGAGCAGTTAGTGCGAGCCCTCAAACTGGTGTTGAAACAAAGCGGTCGTCACCCTCTTCGATGGCAAACCGACAAATGCACCGAAGTTCTGAACCAAGCTTTCCAAAAAGAATTAAAGAAACGAGACATTCATTATTTCACCACCGAGAATCCCGAAACCAAAGCCAGCATCGTGGAACGTTTTCAACTCATCTTGAAAGAACGCATGTGGAAATATTTTACGCATCAACACAGTCTCAAGTACATCGGTCTTACCACACTTAGTCCAAGCGTACAACCACTCTTACTATCGGAGTATCGGACATGCCCCCCCCCCGCCCAACCAAGAAGTGACTCGCGACAAAGGAGTGACCGTCTTCGAGCACCTGTTTGGTACGTCCCCGACTGTCCCCAAGAAAGGTAGAGTGTTGGCAGCAGTACACATTGGCACAACCAAGCGCACTTTCGACAAAAAGTTACTTACCCAACTGGACCACCGAATTGTTTCGTGTCACTGAACGAGTGAGTGGCCGTCATCCTGTCGTCTATAAATTGGAATACATTAACGGAGACGTGTTGAAAGGAACGTTTTACTTGCCAGAGTTATAGCGTGTGACCAAAAAAGAAGACGAAGTGTACGACATCGAAAGCATTCTCGATCAAAGAGCTCGTAAAGTGGGAAAACGTCGTGTCAAGGAAGTCAAAGTACATTGGAAAGGATATCTGCAAATTTTTGACTCATGGATCGACTTCGTAAGTCATCGACTATAAAATGAAGTGACCATCATGCCCTTCAACACGGCCTCAACCGCTACCACTAGAGTGACAACTCCTTCCCCAGTTCTTCCGTGCAAGATCTACAAAAGCAACCATTGTGGGTGCGGTCTGGAGAACGTGTGCCTAAAACGCAAATCTCCTTTTTCTGCCCAATCTTTGTGGTATATTGTGTCATCCGTGCCGCCATTGCAAATTTGAGTTTGCAACAGGGAGACAAACAATTGTGGACCATTTTACTGAGAAGTTGGATCGGTTACTGTCTTCCCAATCCTTCCCTGAAATACTCTTCTAACGGGAACAACGGGAGCCTTGCGTCCAACGACAGTCACCCTCTCAACGGTCACCATAACAATCACAACAATCCTCTTTTAGACACTCCTCTGACCTCCAGCGACCCCTCGGACACTAGAACTCTGGAATTATGAATAACCAATTTTACTTAACGTTTCCCAGTGACAGTTCCATGGAGGTGTTTCCCAATAATACCTTGTGCTGTGTCACGGCCAAATTACCTCAGGCCATCCAAATGGATCACGAAGCCCATTAGGAAGTGACTTTAGTGGAAATGATTCACCCTACACAAATCAAAAACATCATTGAAAATCAAAACACTTTTACGGTGAAAGTTCATGACGAGCAAGTGCAACAAAACTTGGATGAACGCGCCACTGCAGGTGACTCTATGAAAGCACAAGACCCCAAAACTAAACGGTTCACCTATCTGTTGACCATTCCTGCAGGCTATTATTTTAGCGGTCAACATCTGGTGAACGCGATTGCTACCAAATTCAATGCTGTGTTTTGCAAAGCCTTGGAGTAAGCCAGGAAAAGTGTCACCCTCGAGTACCACAAAATAGCTCGTCGCCTACTGATGAAATTTTCAGAGGACAAAGTGTTGGCCATTACATTTTGACCTGAATTGTGTGATATTTTGGGTGGAGACCTCAAGTTGATCAAGATTAAAAAAGAAATATCAGCCATTACTTGCAACTTGGATTTTGCGAAATATTTTCGATTCCCTTTACAAATGAACCAAAGACTAACTCTGATCTTTGTGTACTCCGATGTGGTGGAGTACAACGTGGTGGGACATACTTCCGTACAGTTACTGCGTGTCATTCCTTTCAGAGTGGATTCTGCCACAACCGCTGACTAGGATGGTAGAAACACCTATCACGTTCACCGCGAATTTGTACATCCTCACTATTTTTCCGTCAGTAAGTCATATTTCGACACTGTCAACATTAGAATAAAAGGAGATCTGGGACAAAATATTCCATTCACCAAAGGGAAAGTCACAGTGAATCTCCATTTTCGAAAACGATTACTCTAACCACTTGTCAGTCATCAATCCTGTTTACCAAGGAGTCGCTCGACAACGAAGACATAGTTTAGGAGATATACTGAAATCGGCCTTTCGTTCGGTGGCTCCCTTTTTGAAACCGATGGTGACACGGGGATTGTACGCCTTGAAAGTTGCTGCTTTGACGCACGGCAAAGAATTTCTCCAAAATGTCATCATTGACAAGAAAACCCCCAAAGAAGTTTTCTTGAGTGCAGACAAAAATGTTTTGCTTCAAATTGGCAAAGACATTCTAGGCCGACGAGAAACTCCTATAAATGCCCCTGGACGCTGCCAAGTTAGACATTCCTGCTTCCCTGATGCTACAGCAACAACAAGGCAGAAAGAGACGACGACGAAGACACGCCTTCAGAGTACTTCACACCCCCAGAGCTAGAAACACTAAGAAAAGAAGAACCGTCCGAGACTTAGACATTTTTGATTATTAAATCACAAACAGAGAGAAAGAAAGAAAATGATGCACCGAGAGTCTTGTGCCTGTTCCAACTCGGAACTGGATCTATTTGCCATGCCACCCACCATGATGACAATGCTAGAATCCCAATGGGTAGAATTTTATCCCGTGTCCTCTTTGACGGATTCAGTTCCCATCGAGTTTGAAACCAAAGGACATCGACCTGAATAGCAGTTACTTGTATTAGAAACTTAAAGGTGATCAAAACGGACAACACCAATCCGGGAGCCGATGCTAGAGTAGCTCCCGTGAATGATTTCATGCATTCCTTGTTCAGCGAGGTGGATTTGTACTTGAATAACGAACTGGTCAGCAGTAGCATGGATACTTACCCGTACCGAGCGTACCTGAAAAATCTCTTGACGTACGGAAAAGAGGCCAAGAACACTCATCTGGATGCTTGCGTGGTTTGGAAACCTGACACACCAGGTGAGGACAAGTTTAACGACACAGCCGTGACAGAAGATGGCGATCCTCACAATGTGGGCTTTAAGGACCGTCGAAAGAAAATCCTGCAAGGACGTAGTTTAGAACTGATGGATCGTTTGCATTAGGACATGTGGTTGCAAGACAAGTATTTGCTGAAAGGAGTGGATAACCGCCTGAGACTGGATCTTAGCAGTACCGCTTTCCATTTGATGGCTCATGCCAACGAGTCCAAAACCATCATCCAAGAAGCCAGACTTTAAGTGCGTCGCGTAGAGGTGTTACCTAAAGCGGGAAACGACATCAGTGACACGTTGAGTAGAACAACAGCCAAGTATCCGATACGACGCGTAGAAGTGAAAACTTTCGCCATTGCTGCTGGAATCCGTTCCAAGATCGAAAATCATCTCTTCCAAAGACAATTACCCAAAACGTTTCATCATTGGTATCATTAGCAATGCAGCCCTCAATGGAGCAGTCACTGCCAA
Organism: Megalonaias nervosa; assembly: GCA_016617855.1. NCBI lineage: Eukaryota > Metazoa > Mollusca > Bivalvia > Unionida > Unionidae > Megalonaias > Megalonaias nervosa. The sequence continues at coordinate 12,908 of JAECUM010039583.1, read as the reverse complement.
TCCTTGCGAGTTTAAGCACTACAGAGTGTCCAAGATCGAGGTTAGTCGCCATGGCACCACCTTGTGTACCAGACCCTTCGAACCTAACTTTGCCCAGAAGAATTACTTGTGATCGTACTTGTTCCTGTACGAAGCTACCGGATAGCTAGGAATCAACACCAGTCACGGCATTTCGTACGAAGATTATGCAGGAGGTTACGCTTTGTGGGCCTTTGATTGCACTCCAGACCATGTCAGCGACGAGGGACATTTCCACCCTATAATATCCGGTCAAAAGCCTGTGGAACTTCAGTTTGCAGAAGCTCCCGCCGAGACGGTGAGCGTCATCCTGTATGCCGAATTCGATAATACCATAGAAATCAACATTCTGAGAGAAGTCATTCTAGACTATTAGAAACTATGGGAGACTTTTATCTCTCTTTGAATAGTAGAGAATCTTTGGAAATGGAATGGGAGGATAACGTGGAAGCAGAACCCCAAGACAAAGACCAAGAGGACTTGGTGGTCACGTCCAGATGGCCAGAACAAGAACAACATTTAGTGTCCTTATTTGCTAAACACCTGGCGGATAAAATAACGGAATTGACTAAGAAAATTGCTATGGATGTCAAAACGATCATCTCAGTCAAATTCAACACGATAAATGCCTGATGATGAGTCAAGAAGAAAAATTGGACGAGTATCTGCGGGACGCTTGAAGTCTTATCTCGGAAGAAGCAGTGTTTCATGAGTGTTATAAAGGCTAAAGGCTTGCGTGATCATTCCTGCCCTCCATTGACCACTCTAGATATACGTCGCATCGAATCTCTCTTTTTCCCAGAGAACGAAGATGGAGTGAAGAGACTTGACAGAGATTTTCAAGCAAAAAGTAAGAATTGAATTGATGACTTATCATTACCAGTGGAAAAAACAAGAAAAAACAACAAAACCAAAGATGGATACCTGGGAACTTTATTATCTTTTGAAAAACAGTTCGTACACTGCTTCTTGGCATCCTGTCGAGTGTGCTAAAGATGAACTTCCTCATCGCAAACTTCAAGACCATCAAGCTTATTTCATCAACATGGACGATAGTCGTCTCCCAGGTACCTACTGGGTTGCCGTCTACCTCACTAAAGAGGATTGTGTGGAATATTTTGATTCGTATGGATTACCACCTTTGGAAGACGACATCATCGACTTTATTAGAAGAAATGCCCAGACGACACGATTCAATGATGTCAAATTACAGGGCACAGATTCCATGGTGTGTGGACAATATTGCGTGTATTTTCTTCATCAATGGAGTCTTGGATATTCTTTAGAACATATAGTGACTTATTTTGATCGTAACTCTTCTAGAAACGATGAGAAAGTAGATCGATGGTTTTGTGACCGTTATGGCTATATTTTGTCTTTAGCTAGGAAACGTAGTGTACATCGATGGCCTCATGACTTCCATCAGTGGAAATCTAACTTGACTTCACAACGTTGTCAACCTTGTCAAAAAGTTTGATATTATTGTTAATTGTTAGTTGTTTGCTGAATAAAAAAAAAATGTTGTTTTGAAAAAATGTCTCTGTCGTTTGTTTTCAAAAATTTTTATCACTATAAATGCTCTTTGACTTCTCTCTATCCCTCACCATGAAATTAGCTATCATAGCGTTCCGACACTAAAACCCAATAGGGATGTTTTCTATCACGTCCGCCTTTGAGATATATACAGCGGTGCCGTCTCCAATCTGACCATCCATTGTTGACTCGTCAACCTACGAAGATTCCTTCAAGACTAGCCAATCTGAACGAAGCTTAAGTGAATCTATACCGTGTTAGTCACCTGATACCGAGGCCTGAATAGATAGAGAATGTCAGAATGTTTGCATTAGCCCAAGACCTGATAGAAGAGATCTTCAGAGAGGAAATGAAGAAAGAGCAAGAAGAATGGACAGAGAAGTATAGAATTCAGAAGCAGCAGAGAGAACAGCAACAACAGCAGCAGCAGCAGCAACAGTAGCAGTAACCAGACAGAGGTTTTGTAGACTGTCGTGTAGACACGAAAGAGTTCTCTTTCTCTTTCCGACGAAGAAGAAGACCATATCCTCTGGGAAAGCCTGCCGCCAGACGGGGACGCTATCTTAGACAATAAAAGATTGCCATAACTCCCCGTCAACACAACAGCCCTTTTCAGGGCTACCCCCAACACTCTAGAAAATAGATACTAATCAAATTGCCAAAATTTGTGTGTTTATGTTAAAAAAATAGAAGTGTGTCTATAAGCACTTCGTTTCTCTGTCTTGTCACTTGTGTATGTATGTGTTTGTAAGTAAAAAGTCAACGTGAGTGTTTCTGTTAGATCCGCGCGTTCCATGTTATGGTAATAGTGGTATTGTGTAAGTTTTTGTGTCACGGGATGTTTTCCTTCACGTCCGTGCTTCTGGGATATAAAATCGCAGCGATCGTCAGTCTGGCTACCCATCGTCAACGAGACAACATAGCAGGATAAACGAATTGCTTGAACTCCAAATGCACCTGGAGTATGCCAGACGCCTCCTGGACAAACTGGCCATGGAGGCAATCCAGGAAATTGCCAGACTTGAAGAAGAGGAGGAGAAAAGAAAAAGAAAAGGAGAAGGAAAGGATCCTACCTCACCTCATGCTTAGACCAATGTGTGAGGTCAAGCCTGAGGTGAGGACGCCTCCACAACCAGTACGACGTCAGCTACAGCCACAGCCACAACAACCACAACAGCCACAACAACCACTACCGTCAGTACCAAGAGCCGTGATCCCCCAGACGGAAAACTGGGAAGGGGAAATAAGGAGGCCACAGCATCCACGAGTGTGGCATAGGAGGAGATAGAGGGAACAAGTCTTCACTGTCCTTCAAACGGAGGAGTGAGATAGTGAAGCCACGCAAGCCCCGTCTGTCCTCCCAACCACAAACATCAATTGGGAGCAGGACTGGAGCCGTCGTTGTGTCTCTGGTGCCCGACCAAGGAGATGCCACCATTAGCCAGATGCAATTGGAGTTATAAAAAAAAAGCCCTTCTCAGAGCTAACCAGATCTCTAGAAACGAGACACTATTCAAGTTGCCAATTTGTCTGAATGTGGAGTAGTGTGACTATAAACACTAACTGCATTACTGATATGTATGTGTGTGTGTTTGAATGCTTTCGCGTACGTTTGTCTTGATAGTAGAGTGTGTTTGTATGCGTTCGCGTACGTTTGTGTGGATAGTAGATATTGTGGTTTTGTATGCGTTTGCGTACGTTTGTCTTGATAGTAGAGTGTGTGTTTGTATGCGTTCGCGTACGTTTGTGTGGATAGTAGATATTGTGGGTTTCTTCTTCTTTCCCTTCTTTGTGGATTGTAAATATTGGGGTTTTTGATAGTAGATATGGTGTGTTTTGTTCTTCCTTCCCTTCTGTATGGATAGTAGTGTGTGTGTGTGTGTGTGTGTGTGTGTGTGTGTGTGTGTGTGTATGCGTTCGGGTTCGTTTGTGTGGATAGATATTTGTGGGTTTGTATGCGTTCGCTTACGTTGTGTGGATAGTAGAGTGTGTTTTTGTATGCGTCCACGAACGTTTGTGTGGATAGTAGATATTGTGGGGTTTTTCTTCTCTTCCCTTCTGTGTGGATAGTATGTAATATGTGAAGAGAGTGAAAGGGATGTTTTTCTTCACGTCCGTGCTTCACGTGTATAAAGTGGATCGGTCATCAATCTGGCTATCCAGCGTTGACAAGTCAACACCTTGGAAAATGGATTTATTTAATAACTTGAAAGACAGTTGGTATTGGATGGTGGGTGCAGCCTATGTGGTGGAAAGGCTTGAACATGAATGGAGGTATCCAGTTACCAAAGACTTTGTGACAAGTCAAGCCACCAGCCTGAAAGTAGCCAGGGATCTAGTGAAAGGCATGATAGAGGAGGAAGTGGAGAAATTAAGAGGCTTCATCCAGCCTAAGAAAGTTAGAGTGGGAACATTGAAGCAGGCCTTTGATAATGTCATCAAAGTGAGATACTTTTTACAAGACATAGCAAATTTCAGAGAGTGGTCTTTTGTCAAGTTAGGATTAGACCAATTAAAGAAAGCGGAAGAAATGATGAGAAAGGTGATGGAAGAGGAGGTGAAGAAGATCAAAGATACCTGGGCAAAAGAGAGAAAGGACAAAGAAAGCAGAAAGAAGAAAGAGGACTTTGAGACACTGAACGAAAACTGGATCAAGGTACAGGAAACATTTAGATCGATGGGACATCCTGACTGGATACCAGACCATGTAAAGAAGAAGAAGGAACACATAGAGGAAGTGAGGAAATTTTGGAAAAAGTGGAGAAAATAGAAGAGGAACATAAAGGCCCTTTTCAGGGCCACTCCACTGCCTCGAAAAGATTTGCTCTCTTTGCCATTTTTGTGTATTTGTTTGTCTATATCTATGTCTCTATACGTGTTTCTATGTCTATTTCTCTATTTGTATTTGTCCCTACCTAGAGTAGTGGATATTTAGGTCAGCCTCTTGCAACATTGTTACCAGTGGTCTGCCCGATTGAGGTCAGCCACTTGCAACATTGTTGCCAATGTCCAGTACCGTGACGTCACCCCTCTCCAATTCCTATTGACCCTAGACAGGCCCAATCCATTGTCGCTATACATTCCATATGTTAAATTCCCCATGTTAAATTCCCATAGACCCCAATGTACCGCGACACCTTTTTGACTGGATTTTCCATGGACCCTATATTGCCCCCCTTCACTACTCATCCAATTTAAAAACTCCCAAGACAATATGTGCTCAGCCCATGCCATTGTCATGGGGCAAATGTTTGCCTAGAAGAATGAAACCTCAGAATGGAAAACAGCATGGGGGGGGGGGAACATTCTACAATCAGACAGAGCAAAACTAAGGAAGCAGAACTCCTGTTACAGCAGGCTAGCATATTGAAAGAGACCGCATGTGGCATTCCTAAAATGCAAAAATTTCATGACGTCTTGGCTCCTCACTATGTCGAAAGTGTACCGTCGAGTGATTCATGGAGCTCTGGTATTTTGAGGCCTGATTTCACAGACGGAAAATACATTCATGTATATCGTCATCTAGAGCATTTCGATACCATGACTAGTATCTCAGACTTTTTCGAATACCAATACTTCTGCGAGAAATATGACCAAGGATTCTGCAATTGAGACCAACACATTCATTGTGGAGAGAGATGCCAGGTTTGTGAAGTGTCGAAACCATGCATTCCATACTCTTGTTGCAGGCGGACCTTTGTCAGTCCTACATGTTACGAACAAAATCGCACGAAACAAGTTCAGCAGCTGAAAAATGCTTGTAAATTACTGACATTGTGCTCCATTTATGGACATCTTATTCGAACCAATAACACCGACATACGCGTTTGTCCAGGAAAGAAAAGATGCCGTTTTGTGACCAAATAGTAGAGTTTGAACATCAATGCTACATCCCAAAAATATGAACTGCAGGAAGACACAATTGAAGATCAGCACAAGAAAAAAAAAACATGAAAAAAAAAACAACAAGTTGATTTCATCTATTGGATTTTGAATATACGCAAGAGACTTGCATTCACGTCCCTGATATCTGTGCAGCTCGTCGGGTCTGCAAGAAGTGAACACAAGAACCTATATTTTTTCACTGTTCCAACTGAGGTAAGATTCCATGAGGACGTGAAAAATAATCTTTCGCGGACCCGACATATTTCCATTTTTACAGAATGGATCTTAACCCTACCGACGACACTTGGAGCGAAATGGACTTTCATCATCACGGGGACTGTCGTCGACATGCTACACAATTTCTCGGGATACGACAGACATTTTTTTTTCTTTCTGAAATAATATTCTGAACAAGGTACCGAATGTCCCACAGTAAACATGAAACGAGTCAAAATCATCTACATGAAAATGAAACAGTTTAAAGAGTACATGTGTTATTTAGCCATACCTTTGAGCAGAATGCCTTAAACGTTTGTAATGATAAATGGTCAAATGTTATTTTCCACACTTTTTCAATACAAAAGAAAATCAACATTCTGTACTCCCACATTTGTCTGACGTTCAATATTACGACCCATGATGGCATGCACACAAAACAAAAAGCATTCTACACATGGTGCCAATCTCACTTTTCAAACCTCTTTGACTTTCAGAAAGAAATATTAAAGTATTGCCGATCTGATGTAGACATTTTACACCGTTGCTGTGGAAAATTTATACAATTACTTCTGGATCACGGAGATATAGACCCTTTGGAGGAAGCTTCTACCACGGCTAAAGCATGCGCATTAGTGTACCAAAAAAGTTCAAACTAGCCCTTATACCCCTTCAAACTTACCTCTCGTTCAGCTGTCGACACTCCTCCAAAACTTCGCGTTGGTTACATTACCTGTATGAAAGTGAAAACAAATGGATCCAAGATGCTAGAAATAGGGGAGAAAAATAAAATCTGAAGTCTTTTTGTGGATGACTGGGATTTAAACAATCTGATTAAATCCAGATCTACACTGTCTTACGTGAAGATCTGACAGCGACTGCTTAGAGGTCATGTTATGGTGACTTTTGAATAGCCAGTGGAAATACACTTTTTGAAAAATACGAAAGAGAATAAAATTGCTCGACACACATATTGATGCTGTTCAGCCATACAACTCAGTCTTCCAATGGGAAGATATAAGACTTCGTTTGATTTACTGATAAAATTAGCGATTATGGTAATAACAGAGGTCACTAAAACATGACCCCTTCATGGTTGCTGTCAGATCTTCTCTTAGAGCAATGGTGATTTGATTTTAGTCCGATTGGGATTTTGAAAACCCCAAGATTGTCTACTAATTCCACGGTAGCTTATTTAATGGATGCTCCATGTGGTTGCTTCATTGAAACCTGAAAAGTCCTTTCTTAGAGTTCACCATGGAAGAGTCGTACGAGCAAACATAACGATGCCTGAGGTTAGAAAAACAAGGATACCAAGTAGTGAAAATGTGGGGGCATGAATACAATCAATGTCTTAGACCCGATCTCAAATTTAGACGCATTGCCGAAAGTTACGACATGATGGACATGAAACCTTTGAAGCCAAGCCACAGTTTGTTTGGAGGACGAATCAATGCAAAATACTTACTGTACAACGTAGACGAATCTTGGAGAAAAATCAAATACGTTGATGTTCATTGTATCCTTGTATGTGCAAATAACAGGTCACCCTTAAATGCTGACATAGCATATCGACGTGGAACACATTCGTAAATACGAAGGATTGATCAAATGCAAAGTCTTGCCTCCACCTCACTTGTACTATCTCCGCTTACCACATCATTGCCAAGGAAACCTGATGTTTCCTTTATGCTGTATAAGTGCTGAAACGTATTCAAGACCAAACTGGTGCCCACACAGAGGAAGAATGTGGGATGATGTGTTGAATTGTTTCATACTCTCTATCTTGGAAACTGACTATTAAAAGTCCACGAAATTTGGCACATTCCTACCATAGAACAATAACAAAAGGACGATGATTCCAATAAAGGAATTTTCTGAGGATGTGTCAACGAATTTCTGAAACTGAAACAAAAGGGTTGTTATTCCACTTCGTGTCATACTCCAGAGGACCAAGAGAAATCCAAAGAAAGGTGCCATTCCATAGAAGGCATCAGTTCGGAACACGTGGAAAAGAATGAAGGAAGACGATCGTTTGCCAATGTTAAATTGTTTATGGGGAAAATTGGCACAAAGTCTGATAATACCCAAGATGGAATATTTGGCAGATCCAAATGTCTACTTTCAACTCGTGGACCACAAAGGCAAATTCATGAAACACGTGGAAGTCGTCAGTGAAGATTTGATCTTGGTCATTTACGAAAAGCGAGAGAGTTTGTACCTCCCGACGTGTTTTGAAATGTCATCATTCCAGTGTACATGGTAATCATTGCTCATTTAAAAATAATAAAGCCTTAGAAAAGGACCGCTTAGGTGCATGGACGGGTGAGCATGCAGGGGACACAATGCTCAGTTTTGCTAAGGGTGGTCACAAAAATTACGGATGCTAATAGTGAGACACACGGTGAGAAATTCATACCAAATACAAAGTCAAGGGACTGACACTGAACTATTAAGTCAAGTGGTGAATTTTGACGCATTGAAAGGAGCTCTACTATCCGGAGAAGAAGACGACTTTTCAGTGACAACATTATCCACTCCCAACTTTTCAGCTAGAATAGGATTTGTATCCTTGGGATAGTGAATCAAAGTACAGTGTTTCAGTGGTAGTGTAAGGATCCATTTGTGTCACAGATTCAGCTATCTTGGAACATATCAGAGGGTGTCCGAAATGTCCTTACCTTTCATTGGCCTTTCCACCGATCACAATGCAGTACTTTAGGGATGGTAGCATTCTCCAGTATAAAAAAGAAAAGTCTTCCAGGACCAGCACTTCATTACAATACAAACTCTGACCTAGAAAGTTCAAAATTTCTACAAAGCAATTGAGTGAAGGGCCCCCTGCGAAATCCATGGGCAATTTTGAGTCCTGCACACTTTCACCGATTCTGACGAACTTGACACAGCAATCGAGTGGAGTTCACTATAGACTTCAAGTCCAATGATGAACTCGAGTGCAGTGCTGTGCCTTGCGATCAGAATGATACCATACCCAGCGACATCAGCAACATCTGTTGCTGAAGAAAGTGTTGATATAATCTTTTAAACTCAAGCTTGTATCTATATTGTTCGGGAGTAGGGGATGGTGCACCAAAAAAGAAGCTGCAAATGCTGAAGTGGACAGAGTTTAAAACACTTCTCATGTGTCTTCTTCTTCCATCCGCACGGTTGTGTTTGTATTTATGGAAATTTTTTTTTCACTTTTCATGATCATCTTGAAATCTTTCAGAGTAGGTTTAGCCATTTCATCTAAAGCTTTCTGATAAAACAGTTGATGACATTGCAATACGTGTCCATACCGTTGCAATTTTTCTGTTTCTGACAGTTCGGTTAAATCCACAAATGATTACAGTTCTTGTTGTAACTGTGACAGCTCTGTGAGATTATTATTCAGAGGTAAATGAAACATCCATGTTTCGTACCAATGATTGAATTCCATCCATTGTTTGCATGGAACTAAACTGAGTTTCATCCTTTTATAAGATCCCAAAGTAAAGATGTCACGTCTGTCCAGAAAAGGGTTTCTTTTTTCTTCTTTTTCCCCTCTTCATCTCATCACTTCTCCTAAAAGTGGTCCAGCAATCAAAGCAGCAGCCACCTTTAACAAGGGTCCAAAGATAGGTAGAAATCATCAGTTTGTTATCTTTTGATGTCTTTCTTGTTATCTTTCTTCTTTTGCATGATTTGGTGTAGAACGATCAGATGTTTTCCTAATCACTGTTTGTGGGTCTTGGACAAAGGTACTGTTCCTTTCAAAATATTCAAACAACATTCACCCACGGTATCAATGATTTTTCTTGGGTATTTTTGTAACAATTTGTTTTCGCATCAGAGAAGTGGGTTTTGTGAAAACTGACAAAACATCCTAATGTTGAGCTAAATGAGGAGGGAGTTCCTTTGTTTTCCCTTCTTGGAGGAAGGCTGTTTCTTTAAACGACAATGATGGATAGTAGTGTGCTCTTCATTGTGACATCTTTTGTTTCAAGAGCAAAACACTGAAATGAATCAGATCTCACATTTTTATACTGGAATTTGTTTCCACTGATTGCAAGCACATCGTTATCAGCTATGGGCAGTACTCAACGGATTAAATCAAGACAAATTTTTGTTTTGGATATTTCTATTAAACTTTGTAACACTCCTGTTCTGTCTTGCAATTTCTTTTTATATAGGTGTGGCTATATTTTTGAGCTGCAGCAGCAGCTGCTAGTGCAGTAAAAGCAGCTGTCAATGTCGCCACAGCCAGCGAAGCTCCGTTATAAATGTGTTTCCATTGTTTAATCCAATGAAGAAAAACAAGCGAAAAGTCAGGTTTTGCAGGTATAAAATGATAATTTATTAAATTTTAGTTTATGCACATCTTGAGGATCTTGAGTTATTGTAGGTACACATTGCCATTGTTGCAATGGGGTTCGTCTGATAATGACCATTGAGGGAGGAACTGCCACTGGTGGTGTGGTAAGATGATGTAATGTCAAATTATAAGGCTTAGTCAGTGGCTAACACTTGGATAGGGGTGTTGTACATGTACCTTCAAACTGAGAGGCAGACCTGGGAATTATTCAAGAGACTGTTATTAGCCTCTTGCTGTCTTCATGGGGCTTGTTGAAGGGGGGGGGGCATGAGCAGAACTATTCCCATTGGTTGGCATTGGCAGCAGAATTCAACGAACCAACCAAATTAGATAATTGCAGGATCATATAGAGTACCATGTGATCACTCACTTCTCTGGTTTTTCAAATGTACAGACAATGAATGTAGAGTTTCACTTCTCTGGCTTTTCAAAGGTACAGACAATGGATTTTGAGTCTCTGCATCAAACTTTTCTTATGGATTTGTGCTGGCCCGCCACCACCCCAGTCACCACCCATTAATGAATACAGCATGGGTTGTGCCCTTATGTTGTTCATGCGCATGGGGCTACCATGGGATAGGATCATTTTTCCCCAATCGGATACTCATAATCTATACTAATAATGTAAAGGTCATGCCCATTAAATACATTTCTTTTACAGTTATAAATAGGAAAAATATGAGAATATTTGCTTCATGCTGGGATCAGCCTAGTTCTATTCCACGAATCTGGGATCAACCCAGAATACACTCTTATGCTGGGATCAGCTTAGCATAGATTTGGTTAAGATGGGATCAGCCCAGAATACATTAGCATGCTGGGATCAGCCTAACACGTAGTCTACTTAAGCTGGGATCAGCCCAAAATACACTTGAATGCTGGGATCAGCCTAGCACAGATTTTACTTGAGCTGGGATCAGCCTAGCACCAATTCTACTTGATCTGGAATCAGCCCAGAATATACTGCAATGCTGGGATCAGCCTAGCACCGATTGGAAATTAGTCTTTTACATTGAGCTGGGATTCTGCCTAGCACCAATTCTTCTTGAGCTGGGATCAGCCCAGAATACACAGTAATGCTGGGATCAGCCTAGCACCGATTGGGAATCAGTCTTTTACAGTGAGCTGGGATCAGCCTAGCACCAATTCTACTTGAGCTGGGATCAGCCCAGAATACACAGTAATGCTGGGATCAGCCTAGTACTGATTGGGAATCATTCTTTTACATTCAGATTCTAGCCCATGAGTAGTCCCCACAGAGAGAGCCAAATATTTTTAAAATATTTAAATTAAGTATTAATGTCATTTTAGTTATGAGTTTGATGTTGTAGAATATTAGCAATAATGAATGGTGGCATGTTTGAGAGAAAGGGAGAGAGTGAGTGAGAGAGAGATGAATGCATATACTCATGTATCCTATATTTCTTACAATGCATTTATTAAATCATTTCTCGTACAATTCAGTATTATTTTGTTGTGCATAAATGCGAAAGCTTAGAAGCAACAGGAGACACTGTAACCAAGTGGAATGGTTTACTGGAATAGGTAAACTTCCTAACAGAAGTACTCATCTTTCTGACAGGAGATTTTCTCTTAGGGCTTCTAATGTTCTTGTGTGAACTTGCCGCACCACTACTCTTCTTCGTGGTCTGCTGCCGTATTTTCTGGGTTTTGACTTTCATGTTTCAGCTTTGACATTATGATCCCATTTTAAAATGGGAATGAATAATGACACATGATGAGTCACTTAACGCAAGTTACAAATTATTTATTTAATTGACTATCGATTCTTGAATTCTACCATTTGGACAATGCTGTAGTAGGTTTTAAATCGATGAGTAAATGGGCATGAGGTGTTTGAGTGGCATCGTCGTATGCATAATTCAGCTAAGGAGTTCCTATTTGGCTAATACTCTGCATCTCAGATTTATTTTGTGGACTTTTAAACAATACCACACAATATGCGTTGAGACTGATAGGGCAATGTGCTTTACTTTGTTGAAATAAATTGAGTAGCAGGTAATGTAAATAATACTGGCATTATAATGATACTTATATCATGTGAACCGATGTTAATTTATTCTTCGTTTTCTCTATATGTTATCGAAGATGACAAGATGTGTTTGACTCAAGTCAGACAAAACCCCTTCGTCTTCACAAAGGAATTCCTTCTACAAATGAAATGGATTCTCCTTGACTTTTTTGGAGTAATGTGTAAGCGGATTGTCATGCTTTGAAACACTATACGATACACTGTGGTGGATGATCACTCAAGTGTGATTTGTGTTCAATCAAACGTTTTGACAAACTCGGTTTTACATAAACCACTCAGTCCAGCAACTGACATGTTAAAGGGATGATGAAAATACAAGGCCTCCCAACTTTGGCGATCTAACATTTGTCAATCACTTTGGCGATCTAACATTTGTCAATCACTTTGGCGATCTAACTTTTGTCAATCACTTTGGCGATCTAACTTTTGTCAATCACTTTGGCGATCTAACTTTTGTCAATCATTTTGAGAGCAGAGGAGGAAGATGCAGTCATAACTATGGTATTGACAATTCTGAGAAAATAAATCAACAATACATTTTAAATACTTGATACACGTTTAATATTGTCCAATAAGAGTAACTACAAAAAAATTTACACTTGAAGAATCAAACATGAAAACATGTAAGGCATAAAAATTGAGGTGTGAAAGAAATGCTACACTGGAGACATCAGCTCTAAGTTTTGAAAGCTGCATTATAGACTTAAGTGACCAGTTTACAAGTCAACCTACTGCCAGTTTAAGAAATTCAGGTGATGGAGAAATTGTTATGGAGTCAAGTGCTGTTAACTCAAACGAACTGTGTACACAAACCAGCAGAACTTGTAGTTTGCATGACAAAGGTATACA
>JAECUM010039582.1:0-29175 GCA_016617855.1 Megalonaias nervosa | reverse complement strand
ATAAGGTTATATATATATATATATATATACATACATAGAGAGAGAGAGAGAGAGAGAGAGAGAGAGAGAGAGAGAGAGAGAGAGATATGGACAAAGTGAAAATTAAATGGTCCTTTTTATCTGTTTAAACAGATAACATGCTCTCTGTATACATACATAGACTGAATTGACTGGCATCCTACTGGCCTAAACAATTTCCAGACAATACCATTTTTTTAAACTCTTGAATATGTCAACTTAGCCACTCCAGCAACAATACCAGGCATACAATTGGCACAATTTTCATTCAGGACAAAACAGCCATCATTAGAAAATTTTTTAGAAGGAACAGCAAGAAGAAGAAATGAAGTTGGCAGTCACAGGGGCTCGTATCTTTGCTTACAATTTACCTGTCATACATGCACTATACAATAACTACATAGTGCATGTATGGCAGGTAAATTGTAAGCAACGATATGAGCCCCTGTGATGGCAGTATGGTGATCAGAGAAACATGAAAGTGAGCTAATATAGTAAAGTTATGCCACAATCGTCTAATTTAAACTGGAAATTAAATGCAGGGCGTGATCGGTGAGGGAGAGTCCCGATCCCTACCCCTCCCCCCACTAAAAAAGCGTACATACACAAACGTACAGTCACTTGTCACTTGAAATATGATCATCGTTTTCTTCTTGCGCACATATGTTGGGCATTATGTACACTTTCAGCAAACAGACTTTTGCTATGGTGCCCTTTCGAGGAAAGTGAAAGCCCGTTTGAAATTTTGGAAACCCCCTCCCCCCCCCAAAAAAAAAACCTCCACTTGAACTGATCCGGCCCTGAAATGTGTGTTAATATAGAGCAAAGAACACCAAACTGACATATAATATCTTGAAGGTCGATGCCTTTGTTTACTTATTCACCAATCGCTAAATTTAAGACCCGTGATACCATAGCACTCCGGTAGAAATATTATGAACTTTTATGTTTAACTTCCAGTTTCAAACCTCGCCCTTGATTACTTAAGTTAGTAACTCTTTTCAATAATTTAGGCATCATTTTTTAGGTAAAAGTTTCAACGAGCTATTATACGTCTTCATCTCATGAGCAAAACAAAGTTATTTATTACACAAATAATATATAACAAATAATATATAACGATACTTACCAGCGTTCTCTACATGTATGTTCTTCGTACATTTTAGGTCCTAGTTGTCGACTGATTTACATTTTACGGAAAGAGAAACATTGGTTATTATATCAATTAAAAACAAAATAAAATATCTGAATGCGTAAATCATTGTAAATTTTAAAAAATCGTTTGATCTATAATACGTTTTATACATTATTTGTATGATTTATTTATTAAGTTCGTTCAGTTTCTGTATTCTTTACCAAACACAAATTTAAGATAACGCTATTTTGAACTACAGGTCGGTTTTTTCGAACCCGTTTAGAAAAGTTGTGTGTGTTATGTCTTAGCAAGGAATTTGATTCGAGATAAAAGATATGAATAAAGAGTATCTTTTTATTTTAAATCAATTCAATATATCTCCTTAAAATTTTCATTAACTTTGAAAAAATTGGAAGCATCTTTAGAAATGTCGCCTTAATGGGTATTCGCTGACGGCTGGAGAAAACACAACCTTAACATACGGTTCTTTTTTTGCATAACAATATTTAATAAAATCGTGCATATCTTACATCAAAATTTATAAATACTAGTTTTCGATAATATTATGATACTTGTATTAAATTCTGTAAGTGAATCAGTCAGCAAGCTAATCTACATAAGGGTAGCAAACATTAGGGTGACACAGATTTTTTCACCCTAATGCTACTGTCGCCATAATGACTACCAATTGACAATGAACTGTCGCCGTAATGACGGTTTCGCTGTAACACACACACACGCGCGCACACGCACGCACGCACGCACGCACACACACACACACACACACAACACACACACACACACACACCAACATCCTTTATTTATATTCTATTGACTTGTTTTATTTTATTATTCTTCACACATAAATATTCCGGACACACACATTCTATGATGTATCATTGGTCACAAGAACGAGGCTTTGAGTATTCTAGATACATCATGCATTGTACTCCAGCTCAATAATTCCTGGTTGCAGGATGCATTATTTAAAACTGCAGATTTAATCAAAATCGGGTCATTATCTGGAACAATTTCATCATTGCTGTCCCTGAGATCCCGTTACCACATGAATATATCTGCGAATTAGAATGGAAATATTGGGTTCCAGTGATAACCACACAACTTCCTGTACTAATCTGGGTGAAGTGCTGCTCCACCACGACGAGATGCCATGTCGGAAAGTGTATACATGTGTGGGGAGCCGTGTGACGTCAAACAAGTGAATCCAGTGGAGGAGGAGGAGAAGGAGGAGGAGGAGGAGGAGGAGAAGAAGAAGAAGAAGAAGAAGAAGAGAGAGAGAGAGAGAGAGAGAGAGAGAGAGAGAGAGAGAGAGAGAGAGATGGCATGTTCTTGAGAGAGATGGCATGTTCTTGTGACATTTCTAGTGCGTTTGCAAATAAACATTGCTTGTGCGGTTGCATCACACGTTTTTTTTTTTAAATATTAATCTCCCAGTTAATCTATGTTTCATGAATGGATGAAAGAATGAATGTTAATCTGTCTTTTCTGACTCATTATTATTGTCCGTTTATTGAATATAGATTCCTTTATTGATAGAACGACTCTCAGAGAGAGAGAGAGAGAGAGAGATCATTCTGGCCTCCTTTAGCGAGTGGTGGCACTCTTGAAATGTAGATGTTACATCGCTAGTATGTGTGAAGACGTTCTGGGATCGAACTGGAAAAAGGATGCCAATAATCTAAGTCTGGTATAGAAGCAAAATTACACACAAATCACTTAAAATATATAATAAAATATTATATTTAATTAGAGCTAACCGGCTTCAGAGAATTGTATAATTTCGGTATTTTTGAATTAAAGCCAAATAAATTGCCAATACTGCAAAAATGCTTAAGAATAAAATATTACAAAATAATTATTTTTAATCAAAGTATTTTATTGAATCTTTATTCTAAAACTAGAATAATTCTTCCTGTAATTTCAAAGGTATTTTATTTCTAAATAAATTATTTTATAGCATGAAATTGGTAGCAAACCATTTCTACAGAAACCAAACTTAATATTATAAATTAACACAAGTTATAAATAAATGAAAAACATCCGAGGCAAGCTACATTTGAAAATTATTAATAATAATAATAATAATAATAATAATAATAATAAGTTACAAGTTCTTTAGAGGTAGATGAAATAATTTCTAAATATCTTATTTCTCAATGCATTAGACAATACAGAAAAATCTCTAACTAAAACTAATTACATTCCTATTACCTGAAATAAAGCAAGTCAATAATCTAAGTCTGCGGTACAGAAATTCTCGACCAAGTCGTGAGAGCGGGGATGTATACAGTGGTCCCTATTTCGGGTGAGGTTAGCTTTGCCATAATAAGGCATAATTTAACTCTGCCTCGCCTGTATATCTTGGAACACTCGTGTTTCGCCGTATTCTCCTTCCAATGAAACTTTACTTAGAATTTTCTACATGAGCAACTTAGATTTAAAAGTGAATTTTACGCCAATGTCCGAGAATGCCTTTCTGAAGATTTGTTTTACAAGATACAGCTGTTGTTTGACAGTGATGCTGGCGTAGAAGCCTGAAGATACAGTGAATGATAGCATATACTGAAGATTTGTTTTACAAGATCCACCCGTAATACTGATAGACTTTGTTAAAAGAACCATAGTAGAATCATACAATGCAAAAATTCTAACAATCATTTCCTTTTGACACAAGTTATATTTATTATACAAATTTAAATTTCAATTCTGAAAATTACACTTTTTAAAAATTCCTCAATAAAGACATTTTAACAATCTCAAGAAATTACGTCCTAACATTTCCCTTTAACACTATAACTTCATTTTAAAAAGATTTACATTTGCATGCATATTGACATGTTTAAGGAATGAATACTCGACTTTATACATTGACAGAGATGACTTGAAACCGATTAATTTTGAATGTCTTTCGAATGTATGCAATAAACAAGCAACTGCTTTTAAAAAATTAAAATATGGAACTATTTATGACAAGGTGGAACAAATTCACAATCTGATTCTGTTTTTAAGAAACTAATTCATATCAAGGAGATAGTGTCTTCCTAGAAAAGAAAATAAAACTTCGCACGAGAAATAATAACTTTCAGATATACTTCGTCACCGAATTGGGCATTACTTTTTTATAAAGTGTGAGGAAAGTTATCTATAAGCAAATTCAACATCAAAATTTCTAAGTAATATTACACTACTTGTCAGGTGTTCTTAACAAAATGCCGGATTAAACGAGGAACAAATGAAGCAGATGCGCTTGGGTCCTCGCCTTGGGGGTGTTTGGGGGTGGACTTAATACGGTTTATATGGCGGGGGTGGAGTGGGGTGTAGTCAGGGGTGGCTTGGACCCGACGAGGGTCTAAATTGTTGTAAAGCCTCCAACTGCCATAATATAATCGAGCCATGTGTACATGGTTACACTTTTATCCCTTTGTCTCCTGCAGTAATACAAACTGAAGAAAATATATTACAGGTCATATCAATGATCTCATTTAGAAAATTACTCAAAATAGCTTTCAAAAATATCTGAGTTTTCATTTGCTATATTTCTAACTCAACCAATTGCTTTAACAATATTCGTTATCTTTGGTATTAACTTCTACTGTACTCGTTAAAAAATATAATTCAGTAAGTATAAGATAATCTAACAGTTTCCTTTTCTATGGTGTTTTGCGCTCTAATAAATCGACCCCCACCTCCTAATGTGCAAGGGTATTGATGGTTAACTACCCATCAATATGAATACAGGATTGGGGGCCGGTTTATTGGACTACGTGTCTTATAGCTCGTCAGCTGTCATTTGGTTGGTGATCCCATGACCAGAAACTTATTTATATGTTATGTTTTCCTGAGTTTACAACGGATATGGTTTTAACAACTTTCTGAGACCGTACAAAGGAAAAAGGTTGTAACTTTCTAAGACATTACAAGGATACAATTTTAATAACTCTATAACACGTAACAAAACTAATCTTATCAATTTTATATGAACTTAACAAGGATGATTTTCTTAACTTTCCTAGACCTTGCAAAAGGACCATTTCGTCAACTTCTGAGACCTTTACGAAAGATGATTTTATCAACTTTCTTAGACCTTACAAAGGATAATTTTAGCAACATTTTAAGACCTTATAAAGCATGATTTTATTAGCTTTCAGAGACCTTATAATGATGATTTTTTCAACTTTTGTAGACCTTGCAAAGAATGATTTCATCAATTTTCGTAAGCCTTTGAAAGGACGTTTTTATCAACTTTCTTGAACCTTATAAAGGACGATTTCATGAACTTTCGTAGACCTTACACAGGATGATTTTCGATACGGAAAGAGTCTAGTCGTATTTTTGTTGAAATCGGTTATCGTTGCTAAAACTGGACAAAACATGTATAAAGAGGTGTGATTGTGGAACATAGTGGGACGGGGCATGTAATCAGTTTTTTACAAGAATGTTGTGTGTATTTAACGAACTTAGTGTGTATGATGTCAGTATTTTCCTCTCCTTTTTGAAAAGTCAAGAATTATTGGTGATTATGTGTTGTTTTCACAATTGCATAACTAATAGACATATATACCTCATCTGCAGAAAGACTAGGAGGAACGGGTATTCGCATAGTTTGACGATGAAGCAATTGAAAGATGTTTTCTCTCTCACCCGCGTCGTCATACAGGCACGCATTTCACACGTAAAAGCCCACATAATGTGGTATAAGTAAATGGTATCAATGAAAGTGTACAACTTATCATCACTTTATGATCTCTTCTATCGAGTTTGCCTGTACCAGGACACTATGAACTACAAATATGGGCAGAGAAAGATGACCTAGTTACTATCTGGGTTATCATCAATTTAACCTCACCTCTGTGGAGTTAGCCAGTACCAAGACATTGTGAAATACAAAGGGGGGTGGGGGTGTGTGTGTGTGTGTGAGGTTAGCAGATAAATATCATACCATAGTAATTTATTCAAAGTAGTGACCTCGTTTTACTACAAATCGTAAGTAGGTGGATAGCATACAAGGAAAGTCGCTTTTTGTTCATCCTTTTTGTTTTGCATTTATCCCATCTGAAGGTGATTTTCCATCGTACCTCGATTCACCGTAATAACCAGAAGAGGTATAATTATGTATGCAGATCGTATTACTATAGGTTGTTGTAGATTTTATTTATCTTACACACACAAAGAGATGATAATTGGCTGTTAATATATATATATATATATATATATATATATATATATATATATATATATATATATATATATAGCGAGAGAGAGAGAGAGAGAGAGAGAGAGAGAGAGAGAGTAGCTGTAGTGACTTTAGTTACGGCAGAAACAGTTATAGTTGCGTAAGTTGTGGAGCTGGAAGAAGCCATGCAAATGTGAGACAAGGAGAAGCCGTGCAAATGTAAGGTTCTAGTTTCGTTATTTATGGTCAATGGTTGATTAAACGTAATTATTTATAGTCTCTGCGCGTTATAGAATCTTCCAGTTGACAACGACTGATGTCTTGAGGTCCTTAGAAATAGGAGAAGATGAAGATAAGGGACTTCCAGCTAAACTCCCGCACCCACCCAAGTAATACACACTGGCTGAAAAGTGTATTTTTATATTTTGTATTAATTCGACCATCTTGAATTTATCCAACTATATGGGCCATTAAACAGTACGGACCTAACCTCGTGTGTGGAGCATCATGGGAGGCAAGGCTACTAGGCTAAACTCCAGGAAAAGCGATACAGTTTGACGAGGGAATAAGTTAATACAAAACATGCAACACAGCATCAGTTAATCAAAGAAATGGATGTATAATATTGCCACCAATAATACTAATAATTATCATACTAATATCAAAAGTAAAAAAAATAGAAATTCTGAATAATAATAATAATAATAATAATAATAATAACATTATTATTATTATTATTATTATTATTATTATTATTATTATTAACTGATATTGATATTATTAGAATAGCGAGAAAGAACGAGCTCTGTGACGTAACTCAGATTTTCTCATGCCAGTCTATAGATTCCGCCGACCCAAACCGTGGCATGTTGTACGCCCATACTGATTTTGCAACTCAAAAACAAGGAACATTCTGAACAGAATTACTCCCGCTGTGTGCAAAACATAGACTCACCCACGCTAACGTGGACGTCATTTTAGTGAGGAAGTTTGTTCATTTGTAGTACCCTTGATGCTTTTTCGTGTTTAGAATCGGTAGAAGGGTATAAACACCTGGCTGAGTAACCGGAAACTTACAGATACTCTTGTGTAAATTTTAATTTTCATTGAACATATGCTTATGGAATATCTTCTTAAAGTCAAGACAAAGATTACAACTGTAGGACACAATTCAGAATTATAAATAAAAATTGAGAACAAGGGATTGAAGGGGTGAAACATATTTCAGTGAACGATTTAGTTATAAGATGATTTTCAGCAAAGACACCTAATTATTCTAGAAACCAGAGGTCAAAGGTCATGTTCAAAGAAGTTTAACTTGTCAATTTTCGTTCAATATGATAACTTTGATTTTTCATCTTGTCTTCCTCACCCATGTTTCATCAACTAAATAGTTGTAGTACATTTTGGAAGAATGGCAGTTCCAATTTGAATCTTCAGTTAAAAGGTCAAAGATCAAGGCTGCTGGACTTGAAACTACCACATTATCTTAATGGACCCATTTCACGATATGCGTTTCGGAGGTGTTGCCATTCCTGATATCGAGCACTAAATATAAAAATAAGGCTATAACTGCTGTGTGAATGTTTTTTTTTTTTTATTTTTTATTTTTTATTTTCTTTTTTTAAATAGTGACTTGAAAGTAGAGATGGACTTTGGAAAGTCTGAATAATAGCATCACATCATGTAGGCCTACATGTACTTGTATTGTCAATAAACAATTGTGAGCATCAATAATAATAATAATAATAATAATAATAATAATAATAATAATATTCCTCAATATTTTCTACTAAATACATACACAGCCCAGGAAATGAAAAATTTCTCTTAGAAATTGGTTTTATACTAAAAATTTGTTATATATTGTATTTTATCTTATATAGCACTAAACCAATTTAAGCAAGTTTTTATATAAAATTTATTAACATTTGCCAAATCGTCTTTAGATCTCTATAAAGTTTAAATATTGTAGTGAAATCAAGTAGTCTTTGTCTAACGGTCTTTTGTTAGTTTCACACCCTGAAAATGTCTACATAAACCCATTTTTAGAATCCTGGGCCTAAGTTTGACATTTATCTAAATAAGTTTTATTTACGATAACATTATTCTATTGTTTTGGTATTTTAACTAAAATAACATTATTATATAGTTTGGTATTTTAATTAAAATAACATTATGCTATATTTTCGGTACTTTAATTAAAATAACATTATTCTGTTGTTTGGTATTTCCGTCAAAATAATATTATTCGATAGTTTCGCTATTTTAATTTTGAAAAAAATCTATTTGTCAATAGTTTAGTCATTTTAATTTTAAATAACTATATTCCACAGTTTTGGTAGTTTTATATATCATTATTCTATTGTTTGGGTATTTTATTTTAATAATATTATTCTATAGTTTATGTATCCTAATTTAAAATAACACTATTCTATAGACTTTGGCATTTTATTTTTCATGGATGCAATCCCTTCTCATGTACACAATTGATGTCTGTTCCTTGAAAGTTTAATCTCAATGACATGTCTTTCAGAGAAAAATGCAAGTGCGATTTCTTTTTTCAAAATTTGTTCGTTTCATCACTGTTTTCATTTTCTCTACTAAATAGTCATAAATTTCTTGGAAATTCATTTCTGATAAAAAAAAAAATAAAAAAATAAAATAAATTGAAACTCTCCTCTCCAATGAACGTTTTAGGAGAGCCATTACAGATTATTTTAAGTTTTAGGCGTCATTTTACCTGGAAATTAGGGAGCAAGTTTGTCCGCTCATCGTTCTGGAATTGATAGATTTTGCTTGATAACCGGACAGCGTTATTTTCAGACATTGTGAAACTGGTTCATTGTACAACACGTAATCGCTGCAGTAAATCAGAGATGGGCCTTTTCCTTACATATATTTTATATTTCATAAACTTCAATCTGTACCGTGATTATTATTGTATTAATGTTTGTTTCAATCTCTCTCTGTCTCTCTCTCTCTCTGTCTCTCTGTCTCTGTCTCTCTGTCTCTCTCTCTCTCTCTCTCTCTCTCTCTCTCTATATATATATATATATATATATATATATATATATATATATATATATATATATATATATTGTTACGTGACTAGGCTTGTAAAAAGTAACAAAGAAAAGAGTGAAGCCAACAAGCTTTGTAAATTTTAACAGTATAATTTATTTCCCTAGAAAACAGGGTAAAAATATGAAAGTTTGTGAATATGATCCAAAAATAAATCCTGGAATTTAAAAATATAAGTCCTATCACTAAAATGTTCTAAATCAATCGAAGTTCGAATTCCGACGAAGTTCCAAGATGGAGGATGATGACGTCAGATGAAGTCATTGTACTGGTGTCAACAGTTCCTCGTTGAATCACAATTTATAATGTTCCAGTTTAGAATTCCAGAATAAATTTCCAATAAATGTCTTTGTCCAAGAATTTTGATGAAGAAGAATAATTTCCAGTGTGAATAAATTATTTTAAATAAGAAAAACTCAATTCAAAATGGCAACAACAGGAATACCTTTGAGCCTCAAGGTGTTATTTGCATCTGACTCAAATTCACTGAGAACTAGTATTTAAACCCAAATAAAAACGCAGTTTCAGACCCGCGTGATGGGTCACGTGATCACTCTGTGCTACAGCGCAGTAAAAATAAAAGTCAATTAGCACGAAGGCTACTATAGCTTTAGGTAAGAATCAATCATTCCTACACTGGAAATGAATGTTAAAAAAACAAACAAACAAAAAAAAAAAACTGTTTACAGCAGAGTTAACACGTGGGCAGAACATAACCTTTGGTAACGACCAATCATTTTCATTCTGTTTTTACCAATCTCTGAAGCAAAGTCAGCTAAAAATATAATGAATCAATACTTTTGCGTTCTAATCAAGCAACATGAACTGAACTGAATTCACTGGGAAAAATGTCAAATCCAGTGAAAAAAAATATCATTGCAATAAAATGTAATGAAACAAAAATAAAATAAAAAAGAATTTAAAACTAGCAATTATATTACATATACGTAACACTTCCCCCAATAAAGAAAAAGAAAGATTTATGTAATAAAGCTTTTTTTTACCATATGTTAATTATACATGAGGTAAAAAAAAATTATATGAGAAGACCTATTATACATGAAATAATTTCTATACACGGGAAAGTGCATCTGCTATTAAATTGTCATTTTCTTTGATGTGCCTGATTTCAATATTATATTCCTGTAACGAAAGACTCCACCTTAATAATCTTTGATTTTTGTTTTTCGTCTTGTCGATGAAGGTTAGGGGGTTGTGATCACTAAACACAACAACCGGAGAAGGAGCTGAACTAATGTAAACTTCAAAATGCTGTAATGCCAATATTAAAGCCAAACATTCCTTCTCGACTGTTGAGTAATTCCTTTGGTGCTTATTTAATTTCTTAGAAATATAGCACACTGGATGATCATCACCATTGCTATCGTCTTGAATCAATACTGCTCCAACCCCAACATCACTTGCATCAACAGATTATTTAGAAGATTGACTGAAATTAAGAGCTGTCAGAACTGGTGCACTTTTAAATATGGCCTTTAACTTGTCAAAAGCCTCCTGACATTTCTCAGTCCAAAGAAACTTGTTTTTCTTGCGCAATAAATTTGTCAGGGGTTCAGCAATATTAGAAAAATTGGAGAAAAAAAAATTGCGACAATATCCAGCCATACCTAAAAATCGCATCAGTTGCTTAATACTGACAAGCACAGGAAAATCAGAGATAGCTTAAAATTAGCATCTATAGGTTTAACTTGTCCATGTCCCACAATATGTCCTAAAACGTTACAAAATCACGGCAAAACTCACTTTTAGATAAATTGATTGTCAAACTTGCATCAGTGAGTCTGGCAAAGAATTTCCGAATCGTGGCTAGATGTTCTTTCCAGGTGTCGTTGTAGATGATGACATCATCGATGTAAGCATCACAATTATCTAGACCAGAGGTAATCATATTCATCAAACGTTGAAAGGTACTTGGCGAACACTTCATCAAGAAAAGGCATCACTTTGTATTGCTAAAGTCCATCTGGAGTCACAAATGCCGAATTTTCCTTTGCCCTTTCCATTAGTGGAATCTGCAATATCCTTTCAAAACGTTACATTTGATGACATACTTGGCATTTCCAATTTTATCAATGCAGTCATCGATTCTTGGTAATGGAAATGAATCTGTTTTAGTCACACTGTTCACCTTTCTATAATCAGTGCACGTGGGGAAAGTCTTATCTGGTTTCAGAACAAGTATACACGGTGAACTCCAATCACTTTTCCTAGGCTCTACGAAATCATTGTCCAGCAAATACTGAATTTCCTTTTCCAAGTATTCCTGTTTGAGAGGGATCATCCTGTATGGGTGTTGTTTCACAGGTTTTAAATTCACAATTTCACCGCCATGACAAAGTTTGTTTGTCCTTGTAGGAACATCTGGAATCAAGTGCTCATGTTCAAATAATAACTGTTTAAGTTCATTTCTTTGTTGTTGTTGCTAATGCCATAGTTTCTGGTCCAGACTTATGACAATTTCCGAATTCCGAAGATTTGTTGCTCCAAAAGCAGAAGAGTCCGATTGAATTCCTTCACTTGGATCCTCGGTGAGTGGGACAGATAGAGCTAAATTAATTGTATGGTTTACCTGGCTGTCTCTCTCAACATACTCCTTTAACATGTTAATGTGGCAATGTTTTGTTTTGTTGTTTTTTTTTTTGTTTTTTGTTTTGTGTTTTTTTTTTTTTGGGTTTTTTTTTTAATTTGACCCTTTATCCCACCGGACAGATTTGGGAAGGATAAACTGAGTAAAGAACTTTATCAAAACTTTTACTATAGTTTTGGTTTTAATGTTCCTCAAAGGAATTGCCTCTGGGAACCTTGCTGACACACACAATATGGTCAAAAAAATATTGGTTGCCTGACTTGGTCTTAGGTAAGGGACCAACACAGTCTACCATTATTCTACTAAATGGTTCGTCCAATGCAGGAATAGGTTGAAGATGAGAATAGGTATCATTTTATTGGGTTTTCCTACCATTTGGCAAGCATGAGAAGATTTACAGAATTTACAAACATCACTTTCGATTTTTGGCCCATAGAAGTGAGTCAAGATCGTTTGATAAGTCTTATTAATCCCTAAATAACCAGCCAGGGGAGTTTCATGGGCCAGACAAAGTATTTCCTGTCTGTAAGATTTTGGAACTACAATTTGATAGTTCACTTACCATTCGTCACCAGCAGGTACCTCGGGAGGTCTCCATTTTATCATAAGAATTCCATTTTTAATGAAATAACAGACAGGTACTTCAGTGGCTTCAGTTTCACTAATGTCCCTCTGAAACAAACAGGAGATCTCAGGATCTTTTCCTGTTCGTCGGCAAGTGATTGTCGTTTCTCACCCTGATTAGTAAAAGGAGAATGAGTAGATAAAAGAGGATCACTATGATAAATACCTTTTGATTGATCCAAGCAAGGAGTGAAAGTGACCTCATCAAAAGCCTGACTAATACATGTGTCAGCTAAAGGAATACTTTCCTTATCAAAATCATTCTCAAGAGCTTTCTTTGCCTGAGCTCTAGTAACTGCACAAGCTGTCTATAAGTCAGGGAATTCTTTTTCAATAGGATCAACTTTCTGATCCAAAGAAGGCCTGTCAGTTTCAAGTGGATTAACCACAACATTGTCTCCAGCTAGGTCGTTGCCTAGCAACAAATGAATGTCCTGAACGGGTAAAGACGACACTATTCCGACTGTCACAGGTCCTGAAACTAAGTCTGATGACAAATTTACAGAATGGAGAGGAACAGTAACAAAGCCGCAGTCTACTCCCTGAATAAGAACACTCTCATTGGAATAAGACTTCTTAGTAAAAAGGCAAAACACCTGATAATAAAAGAGTCTGAGACGCTCCTGTGTCCCTGAAAATTTTAATAGGGATAGGGTTGGCCAAATCACCCAAGAGAGATATAGAACCCTTCGACATGAATGGTTCATAAATCTCCATAATAAAATCAGACTGTGGTTTATTAGACCCAACAAATGTATTGCTTTCAATACATGACTGTGACCTTGCAATAATAAGGTTTTAAAGATGGCCACGATGTGAACCATATTCAGTGTAAGATCCGCTCCATTTTAGTTTTAGACGAACAAGACATTATGAGAAGTATTCTGTTGTAAACTCCATGTTAATATAACTATGTGTTTACAATATACTTTCGATACGGCTACCATAGTGGCTCAATTGGATAGGAGATGCCCACCTTTTTCATTCAGGACCAATACATCAAAAGAAACCTTCCGATGAATGCACAAAATCAATATGACCAACCAGCCATCTAAAAGAAATAGTGATGGCAAGATCTTTATAATAAAATTATAAACATTCTGTTAACCCTGGTCGGTTCATAAGATAGCCCATTTTAAATTCTCATGTCAATAAAATCAATACATTTTAAATCCAATCATATTCGAGGAAAATAAATTCCAGCGTAGTTAATTTAAGAAGAAAGGTTTTCGGTTCTGGAAATTATCTTACATATTATTGAGTATTAATATACAACAATATTTGACAACCTTTTAGGTTCTAATACTTATACTGTAACAGATTATCCTTTCAGAACTTGTTGCTGTCTCTAAAGGCTGCTGTGAATTTTACTTTCCCTTTTTGGGTTCCTCCGAGTAATTTTCCTCCTCTCTTGCCAAGCCTTGTGTATAATCAAAATTAGCAGTTAGCCCTCGCAAGGCTTGATCTTTAACATCATTATTTTCTGGGGTAGAGGATGTGGACGAGGTATTGGTTTATCATCAAGTCCTCCACTCAAATTGGGCAAAGCTCGGAGTAATACAGATCTATTCTTTGCTTACTGGCAGTTTATAATTCAGCTTTGTTTGTGGTTACAGTATGAATCTCTGTCGGTCTGAAAATTTTAAAGCTTTGTCTCAGCTGCATATTACAAGTGTTTTACGATTAGAACAGGTACATGTATTTAAAAGATGCTTTAGTGCTCAGATCAAATTATGTTTTAAGAGAACATGTACCAGATGTTAATATAATTATATGATTTAACTTCTCTGCCTGCATTGGTATAGAAGAGCTAAAATTTGTCAGTCAAATGTGGAATTAATTCATATAATAAATTGAAAATGAAAATATAATATAGCTGTGGTGAGTGTAATTTGACATTTGACACTGTGGCAGTTATGTAAATGATAATCTATCACTAGATACTGTGACAGCTATGCCAATGATAATGTAACACTTGATAGTGTGACAGCTATGCCAATGATATGCCAATGATAATGTAACACTAGATACTGTGACAGATATGCCAATGATAATGTATCACTAGATACTGTCACAGCTATGCCAATGATAATGTAACACTTGATAGTGTCACAGCTATGCCAATAATAAAAATAGCACTTGATAGCGTGACAGCTCTCAGTAATAACTTAACATTTGATACTGTGACAGTTATTTAAGCGATACTTTAGCACTTGGTCATGTGACAGCAACGTCAATGATAACTTAAGGTTAGGAATACATTTCAACATGAATGTTATTTTTAATAAATGATGGAGAATGCCTGTAAGTCAAGCAGTACATGAAACTCACCGGTTAATGCTACCGAATGTTTCTTTGGTAGCCCTGTTATACTATAATGATGCATTTAGCCTCAAAAGTTAAGAATGCTATCAATAATATTTACAGCGGCTGCAATGGCGTATGCAATGTTTACAATTGATATGTGCACAATATTTTTTAAATATGTCTATAATTGCTATGTTTTATCTCTGTTATGCAGTACTAGCATTTGATACGAACACAGTTTTATTTGACAGTTATGCAATTACCATGTTCCATGATTAATGAGCGATTAATTAGATTTATGGGGACCGGCGCGTGTTTAAATCACCATACTGCACATATTTGTAATATCTGTGTCATGCAAGAGAACGACTTTTAATTAAACATTCGTTTATTTAACCGTCAGACAGACTGATCTTGTATCGGAATTGTCAGATTTGAGATTTTCCAGAATTAGTTATTTGGGAAGTTAGAGTTCACGCCGACTACAAATTTGGCGCCTAGTTATTAAAGGGGGGACAGATATTTAATCTGGATTGGTTACGCTAGATAAGGGACGTGATTCCCACACGAAATCCTTGGTTTTAATATGTCCCATCAAAAACGTTTAGACAGTCTACACTTTTACGCAAGAGAAAACAAAGGTAGGAGACTCCGAGTTTGAATTTAGGAGAAATTCATTCGTAAGTAATTATCCAAGGGATCGGGTGTCTGGAAAGTGAACGGACACGACTTTGGCTGTAGAAGCGAGCGAAGCTTAAAAACACAGGTATTTTGCTCCAGTCTCATGTAATTCGTTGCTATCAATATAACGATTTTTTTATTTATTTGTTTATATTTGCATGAATTTATTTGTTTAATTTGTCGATTAATTTTTCTTGATACGAATACAACTGTGTGAATCCGCACAATGATATTCTTTATATAAGTTTGACGAATTGTTTGAATGTGTCGTCTTGATTGTTATAGGAAAATATGTATTTAAGAATTTCATGCCTTTTGCTTTAGTTGATATGAGTTAAGAGAATCCGTGTGAATTCACCGACCTTAGATGATTTCGCGTATGATAAAGTCTTGAGTGTGTATCGACTGAAATTAACGTTGTTAAACCATGAAGTGAGATTTACTATATGCTAGAGACTTGAATGTGTGTATTCGCTAGAAATAACGTAGTTAAGCCATGTAATGAATTTCATTCATTCATTTGTGTAATTGAGACGAGACCGGAACTGATGTCTCGGGGGATGTTAATGTGAGTCAGGATGAAATAGCAGTTAGGACGTACATTATTCTTACGAAACTAGGTTTGTTTAAGGTCTGCCATGTTTAGTTTGACCAGATAGCATTTCGTATCTGTTTGAATTCCGATAGAACTATATCTGACATAACGAGAGGGGGGAGTAATGATCTATTCCTAGTAGAATATCTGACAGAAGATTTAGGTTGCTTCCTTGTGTATTTTTGGAAGGTGAAATATCTCTACGGGACGTACGTAGGTATCTGCGTATCTACGTACTTACATATCCACCTACCCAAACAAAGTTCAAGGGCCGAAAGAGGCGAGACAATAGAGAGTTTGGAGAAGGGAAAAGTGGAAAGGACCAAGACGAACAGTCCCAGAAAAGTTGGAGAACAGTCACAGTGAATTTCGAATGAACCAGAAATAATCAGGTTATGAAGTTATACTGGGACAATGACTTCGATTGTTCACTCGATTCTATGATGAACTAATTCTATCATTTAAAACAGATCGGATATTTTTATAAGTATTTGTGTTTTGAGATTCGGTGAATAATTTATTTCAAAAAGAAGTGTATCTTCCTAATGTAATGCATTATGACGGTTGTTTATGTAATTAATTAAAGTGTTATTTTTTCCATGTACTGGGGCTTCTGTTTTATATATACCTGCTCAGATCTCTATCTATCGAACCTATAAGTTTCACACTTTATATTGATATTTACTCGATCCTGGCAATAACACCGAAGGCCTTTACCATCTAAATAACGATAACCAAAATCCCACTACACCCACCCCCAACAAAGTGGCGGAATTCGTGGCACTTATATATTAGAAAGTAAATATGATGCTGTTTAGTGCCTTTGTAATGTATTGTACAGTATGGTATCCTTCCCAATTTTCCTATGGACATCTATCTAACTAATGGAAAAAATTACCTGTAAAATTAATGCATTATATCCTTTATGCCACAAACACTGATCAAATTAGCGCATTTTATCTTTTATGCCACAAACACTGGAATTAATAGCATATTATATTTCTGTGATTCGACTAAAAGACTGTTGCTACATCAACACTTTAATAGCTATTACAGACAGGCCATCGATTTCAGTTTTGTTTTTTTCTGGATGTTTTATTTAGGACTTTGAGTTTCTAGGACTTGTGTCTGTAATTTTTGGATTATTTTGGGATTTAATTCGCAATACCGTAACTTTTCTTTAATTTCATTTTCACTTTGCACTAGGGACATAAATATATTTGTTAAATTTTACAAATCTTGTTGTCTTTCAATCTCTTTTTATTACTTATTTTAAGAGCAAAGAATCGTAACAGAAAATTGAGGGCTAGTCCGGGATATGAATATTGCTACAATATTTCAGGAAAATTTGTGTTGCAAATATAAATTCACCTAGTTTCGGAATTTTTAATCTCCCAAGTATTATTTCAGATTTTGGAAATCTTTAGTGAAATCAAACAGCTTTTAACAATGTCATCAAAAGTTGAGATCTTAATTTATAATCATACGCAGGAACAGTTAGACGTCTTGAAAAAAGATTAACTGCATCAGCTTGCCAGAAAATATAATCTTTCTGAGGCAAATATTTCCTTAAGAAAGCAAGAAAAAAAAAAACAATATCTTGATCCAATATTTGGTGGAAAACAATGTTTTGGATGAAAGTGCTTCGGATTTGATTAGTAAGTCTGCATCGGGATCTAACATAAAAGTGAAGGAATTACAATTAAAATACGGATGGAATTAGAGTTAAGAAAGCTTGAACTTCAGAAAAAGAAAGAAGAGAAACAAATGCAATTAGATAAAGAGGAAAGAGACAGGAAAATGCAATTGGAAAAGAGGAGAGGGAGACAAATGCAGTTACAGAAAGAAGAAAAACTAATGCAGTAACTGAGAGAAGAAAACCAAATGCTAATGGCGAAAGAGGAACAAGAGAAACAAATGCAATTGAAATTGAAGACAGGGGCGAGAGAAACAAATGCAAATTCGAATGAAGAAAGACAAGGAAGAAAGAGAATTGAGGAGAGAAAGAGAAAATGAAGAAAGGGAATATGAATTTAGATTAAAAGAATTAGAGCTTGCAAGTGAAAACCACAACCCCACTTTACATACAAATTCAAGTCTTGATGTTACTAAGACTAAGAATATTAGGTTAGTGCTCCATTTCTGAGAAAAAGAACTAGATGAATATTTTCCACGTTTGAAAAAATTGCTGAAAATTCGAAATGGGCAAGAGAGCATTGGACTCTATTATTACAGAGTGCACTTTTTGGAAAACCCGAGACATCCGTGCTTCTCTGCCAAGAAAGTTGATCAGATTACGAAAATCTCAGACTACTCATAGTACGTGAAGAGTTCAAGAATTGCGTCAAAAGTGACTTTAATACTTATCCTGATTGCATAAGGTCAAAACCTTAGAAAATGCTGCTCGTACTGCTGGCAAGTATCCCTTAGCTCATAACGTGTCTTTTGTCAATTAGTCTCCCACTCAGCAGCCGTCTGGTAAATAGATATTTCAGTCTAATAAGAGCCCTTCCAAATTTCAATCTGGCACAACATTTAGAAATCACGTTTCTGATAAGATTGATCAGAAGTCCTTATCTATTCCTACTTGTATCAGTTCCAATAAGAGAGGACACGTTATTTCTGATTGATACAAATTGAAAATAAGCATCAGAATCAAGACAGACCTATTCCAAATGATCTTATTTCTAAGAAATCACGGTCCTGGTCATGTATTAAAAGCAATACATTTGCGGGGTCTAATAAACTCCAGTCTGATTTTATTTTCGAACATTATGAACCATTGATGTCGATGGGTTCTATATCACTCTTGGGTGGTTCGGCCAGTACCATCCCTATTAAACTTTTAACGGACACAGGATCTTCTCAGTCTTTCCTTATCAGGTATTTTGCCTTTATCAAAGAAGTCTTCTTCCAATGAGAGTGTTCTCATACAGGGAGTAGACTGCTGTTTTGTTAATGTTCCTCTCCATTTGTAACTGACAAGCCTTGTTCGGATCAGAAAGTTGATCCTATTGAAAAAGAATTCCCTGATTTATACTCAGCAAGTGCAGTTACTAAAGCTATGGCAAAGAAAGCTCTTGAAAATGATGTTGATCAGGAAAATATTCCTTGATCTGACATATGTATTAATCAGACTTTTGATGAGGTCACTTTCATTCCTTGTTTGGATGAAAGAAAAGGTATTGATCACAGTGATCATCTTTTATCTATTCATTCTCTTTAGTCTAATCAGGGTGAGAAACGACAATCACTTGTCGTCGAACAGGAAAAAGATCCTGAGATCTCCTATTGTTTCAAAGGGCCATTAGTGAAACTGAAGCCACAGAGGTACTTACTTGTTATGTCGTTGAAAGTGGGATTATTATGAGAAAATGCAGACCACTTGAGGTACCTGGTGGTGACGAGTGGTCCGTTGACTATCAAATTGTAGTTCCATCATTGTACAGTCACGACATTCTTAGTCTGGCTCATGAAATATCTTTGGATGGTCATTTAGGGATTAATATGACTTATCACAAGATCTTGACTCACTTCTATGATCCAAAACTTAATAGTGATCTTTGTAAATACTGCAGATATTGTCACACTTGTAAAATGGTAGGAAAACCCAATCAGAAGATACCTAGGGCTCATCTGTAACCTATTTCTGCGTCTGATGAACTATTCAACAGAATAATGGTAGATTGTGTCTGTCCCTTACCTAAGATCAAGTCAGGTAACCAATACTTGTTGGCCATAATGTGTCCATCAGCAAGATTCTCAAATGCAATTCCTTTGAGGAATATTAAAACCAAAACAATAGTAAAAGCTTTGATAAACTTTTTTTTGACTCAGTTTGGCCTTCACAAATCTGTGGAATATGATAAAGGGTCAATTTTTATGTCTGGAATTTTTGAGAAAATTATGTACGAATTAGGCATCCAACAATTCAAGTTTTCTGCATATCATCCCGAAAGCTGAGGGGCTTTAGAAAGATTTCATCAAACTTTGAAAAATATGATTCTGTCATATTGTTTTGACACAGGTAACGATTGGGATGAAGGCTTTGATTTACTATTGTTTGCCGTTAGAGAATCAGTTCCATAATCTTTAGGATTCAGTCGTTTTGAACTAGGTTTTGGACATACAGTGCGTGGTCCACTGAAGTTGTTAAAAGAGAAACTTCTTTCTAATGAAGATACCAAAATTAATCTTCTCGATTATTTTTCCAATTTTAAGTACAAGTTGTCAAAGGCTTGTGAGGTTGTAAGAACTAAGCTGCACTGTACTCAGTCAAAAATGAAATTAAGGTATGATAAAAATACAAGGGAAAGGAGGTTTCAGCCTGCTGATAGAGTTCTGGCTCTCTTGCCACAAAGTTCACTGAAGTCCAAGTAGTATGGCCCTTATACAGTTGAAAAGAAAGTAGTTGATTTCAATTATATCACGAATACTCCTGGGAGGCAAAAACATAAACAACTTTGCCATATAAATATATTAAAAGAGTATGTTGAGAGAGATAACCGGGTTAATCTTGCGATTAATTTAGTTGGACCTGTCCCACACTGAGGATTTAAGCGATGGAATACAATCAGACTATATTGATTTTTGAATAACAAATCTTTGGAATTCAGAAATTACGCATAATCTGGAGCAGAAACTTTCATATTTTTAGCAAGAAGCCAAGAATGAACTAAAACAGTTATTACTTGAAAATAAGCACTTATCTCCAGATGTTCCTACAAGAACACGTAAAGTCTACCATGACGTTGAAATTGTAAATTCCACACCTGTTAAACAACACCCGTACAGGATAAATGCTCTCAAACCGGAATGTTTGAAAAGAAGAAATTCAGTATTTGTTGCAGAATGATTTCATAAAGCCAAGTAAAAGTGATTGAAGTGAACCACGTATACTTGTTCCGAAGCCAGATAATAATTTCCGCATGTGCACAGTGTGAATAAAACAGATTCATTTCCATTACCAAGAATCGATGATTGCATTGATAAAATTGGAAATGCCATGTATGTCACTAAATTTGGCCTTCTGAAAGGATTTTGGCAAATTCCACTGACGGAAATGGCAAAGGAAATTTCTGCATTAGTGACTCCAGGTGGACTTTATCAATAGAAATTGATGCCGTTTGGGATGAAAGTTTTGCCAAGAACTTTTGAACGTTTGATGAACATGATTCCATCTGGTCTAATGATTGTGATGTCATCATCTACATCGACTCCTTGTAAGATCATTTACCGACAATTCGGAAATTCTTTGACAAACTCACCGATGCAAATTTGAAAATTAATTTATCTAAAAGTGAGTTTTGCCGTGCTTGTGCAACATTTCTATGACATAACGTGGGACATGTACAAGTTAAACCTGTAGATGCTATGGTCAAAGCTGTCTCTGAATTCCCTGTGCCTATGATGCATACGAATACAGTTAGCCTTTGTGGTCGGGCTAAGATGCAACCGTTAACGGTTGATGGGTGTCATTCGATTGATCCTAAGGAAACTTTGCTTCTCACACAAGTCTTAAAACGTAACAAAACTATGTACGCTAAGTGTACAACATCCACAGTATTGTTAGCCATCGGAATTGCGAGTGACCAAGATCTATGTACTACTTCAAATTGCTCGAGAAAGACACCGATTTGTTGATGGTGCATTTTACAACTAGCGATGTGTACGTGGACATGGTATAACTAAGTTTGGCAAGTGCACTTGATATCAGCATTATCCAAAAGAGTATCCTGTATTTAGTAACACCAATATAGATGTTACTGGTAAGCTCAAAGACGAGCGCTCGAACAAACAATCGAAGAGTATTGAGACTGCATCAAAAATGTACTTGATTGTGGTGGGACCAGGTACATCTGAACTTTAAAAAAGATTGTAAAAGGTATCAAAAGCGCATTTGTTGAAAAGGATTGTACGTGGGATGTAAGTGGGATGTCTTTGAGACCAATGTGTTTTCACACAAGGCAATTATGATATGGTGTAGGAAACATCACACTGGATTCTATCGATGCAGCTAAATGAGTTTTTTCATTTTTTGATACCATGAGTTTGAGCAGCAGGGAGGGTGAACAGACCACTCTTATAATTAAGCCAAATTTTAGTGATAATTGAGGCAAATGGTCTGTTCGACTGCCATACCGCGCATATCCTCTTCCCTTCTTGTCTGCTGTTATCTTACACACACATGTGGTCATTCACCCCCCCCCTGCTGCTATAATTAAATAGTCAGTATAAATATTATTAATATGGTTGTTATCGGAGAACCTCATTCAGCTAGATTAGCAAGAGAGCGACTAGAAGCAATTAGAAAATATTTACCTGTTCGTGATACTGTCAAGCAACAATTACAAGAACGACAAGAATCTCATGTTGAATTTGAGGAGGATACAAAACAATTATTTAAACCTATCACTGAGACCACTAAAGGTATTCAACCTGTCTTAGAGAAAACCGCTGAAGAAACTGGAAAAATAGCAAAAAGAACAAAACAGACAAAAAAGATTCTTAGAGAACTTCCAGCCGAAATAGCTGCTGCGATGCCAGTCCCGGAAATACCTGAAGATGCAGACCAGGTAGAAGAAGGTGCTGAAGCACTAGCCCCTGAACCAAAATCAACAGTTAAATTGATAGATAAATTTAATGAAGAAATTGTTAAGATCATTAATGAACTTAAAATAAAACAATTAGCTAAATTTGCTTTTGATAGTTTTAGTCAAAGAGGTAAATTAATGAAATCTGAATACGCTAAAGATATTAGAAATCGTGAACAATGGCAAAAATCATTATATCGCATAAAAATGAATGTTGAGCAAACTAGAGTTGATGATCCACTATATCAGGATTATGTTAGTGAAATTAATAAATTAATCAAATTAGAAAAGGAGAAAAAACAAAGTAAAAAACCTTCAAAACAAACAACACCAAAATCACAAATACCAGTTCTATCTCCTACACCAAAGAAAACGACATCATCGAAACCAAGTGAAGAGGAAGAAGAAGAATTTCAAGACGCTCCCGGCGTAATTGGAAGTGGTTTAGGAAGTGGTCTTATTACTTGTCCCAATAATATCCTTGCTGATGTCGATCGATTAGAAATTCTCATCGGAGGAAAACGAGCTGGTAATAATTCCCCAGAAATCATTAATGAAGCAGCCGATATCTGTAGACGATTATTTACTGGTGGTATCATGGACGTTGATGTTTATCAGTCTCTTATTAATGAAATTGCCGATGACTGCTACAGCGACTGAGTATGTAATTAAATACAATTACTAAAATAAAATGATCGTACATAGTACTCAACGTGGACCAACTATGGTCAGGGTAATAAATTCTCGATTACCAGTATATAAAACAACCTACGGAGATGGACTAGGTGATGTTGTTCAGGGTCTATTTAGAAGGATAGCCCCAAAAGCAATACCGATTGCAAAGCAACTGGGAATGAAAGCTATTGATGTTGTTCGTGAAAAAGTTATTGGTGCTGTTGGTAATGTTGCTGGTAAAGCATTTTCAGCGATTAAAGATAGATTAACACGATTAATACGCAGACCTGCGGTCCGACCTCAACCTGTAAAATTACCTAGTACAGAAGTAATGCCTGCAAATGTCAGTAAAATAATAAATCAAGTTGCTAATCAAAAACTAGCAGAGTTGGTTGATGTGCCTTTATCAGAAAAAGAAAAAAATATAACCGCTAGTCTGATAGCAGGAAGTGGTCTCACTTCCCGAAGTGGTCTCACTTCCCGAAGTAGTCTTCGTTTTAGACGATAATAATTATAATAAAGATGTTCAAACGTATATCTGATCCCGCATTTGACATAGACGCACCAGTACTTAAAGATGAGTCTGTGCGTGATTATCAATTTTATTCTTACGACGCACGAATTCCAGATCAGCGTGGACGATTGAATTACAGGTTCAGGATACAAGTAGATATTTCTTACCCGCTGAAGCATTTATTGAAGTAGAAGGTGAAATTTTAAATATTGCTAATCCTGCAGCACCAGTAGTATATGGAGACGATGTTAATGTCGGTTTTGTTAATAATGGTATTATGGCGTTATTTGATAGTGCTACGTACATGATTGATGGTAAAAATATTGAATCAATTCAGAAAGATGTTGATGTTGCAACAACAATACTTGGTCTTGCTAGATACAGCGACGATTATTCAAGATCAGCTGGTCCATCAATGATGTTTGCAAAGGATACAACTGATTCTCCAGAGTATCAACAATATGAAATAGGACAACCAAGAAATTTTGCTAGAAACGCCAATGCGGATGTACAAAGTATGATTATTAATGTAGATCCAGATTTCAACTTGGGATTTAGATCACGTCGAGCAATGTTGCGTGGTGGAAGAAGAGCATTTTCATGTGTGATTCCACTATCACATATATTTGGATTTTGTAGAAATGTCAGAAAAGTCATTTTCGGAGCTAAGCATACAGTTGTACTTGTACGAAAAGCAACCGACAACGATGCATTATGGAGACCCGCTGGTGATCCTGGCAAAGTAATTCTTACAAAACTTTCATTGTGGATGCCGGTGATGGCTCCATCAATAACTGAAGAAGATCGTCTACTCTCTTTTATGAATCAAGGTGGTAAATCAGCATTATCGTGGTTAACAATGACCACAGATGCTATCCAGAGTAATATTAATGGTTTATTTACGTGGCAAATAGCATCACAACAAGGTGTTTCTGCACCACGACATATATTTATTGCATTTCAAGATGCTGCACAGGTGGATGATCAAACACGTAGTATTATGATATTTGATAATCTTGGTGTTTCCGAAGTTTCCTTAAGAATAAATGGACATCAAGAACCATCCGAGGATATTTTACTGAATTTCGATCAAAATCATATAGCACGTGTATATCACCGTCTAATGACGTTCATGGGACGTGATCAAAATGTTGATACTGGTTTACAAATATCACAATTGGATTTTACAACCTTATACCCAATTTATTATTTTTCGCTCGAACATTTAGATTTAACCAGACAATCTGCAGTCCATATACATTTTCGAGCTCGTGTGACAATAGGAGCTATTGTCAATTACAGAGCAATTGCTGTCATACTCAGCGATAAATCGATGTTACTTGAAGGTGCTGGTGGACGAATGAGAGTTGTTGATGCTCCAGTAGAAAACATGTAATTAGATTATTTATGAATATTATAATGTTGTATAACAATGTTAGTGTTAGTCTGACTCCTGGTCAGATTAAAAAGATACAATCAGCATCAAAAAATAATTGTGGATTAAAAATATTGCTAAAGAAAGATCAGATGAGCGGCTCAAATAAATTATCTCTTACAGAACGTCAGCTCGGGCATTTCAATGAAGCAAAAAAATCAAATAAAGGTATAAAACTTAATTTTTCTGCGGGTGCCATTAAAGATATCATTAAGACGGGTGGTATATTTCCACTTCTTGCTGCTATACCAGCATTAATTGCCGCTGCAGCCCCAGCTGTTGCAAAGGCAGCTGCATTAGGTGCTGTTGGAACTGCTGCTGGGATGGCATTAAAGAAAGCAACTGGACAAGGAATAAAACGAACACCAAAAAAAAAGGGAAGAGGTCTCAGATTACCAGGGACCCCACACTGGTACGGAAAAGGCCTAAGATTACCAGGGACAATTTATTAATATCTCCTATGTCCAATTTTGATTTACTAGATGTTGCTAAAAAATTAAAAATAAAAACCTTCAGAGGAGTTTTCATGCGTGATCAATTACCAAAACAGCCAAACAATATTGAAACAGGTATTATTAATCTCGATAAAAATTCTGGTCCAGGCACGCATTGGGTCGGATATGCAATTGATCCACGTGGAATTATTTATTTTGATTCATATGGACTAGCTCCACCAAAAGAATTCTTAAAGTATATTAGTTGCTATCAAAGTATTCCAATATGGTATTCAACATTACCTACACAAACATTAACCGATCCACCAATATGTAGTCGAGAAGTACTTAATGTACTTGATGCTATATCAAAATCAACAAAACCACCCCACAAAGTTGTACATGAATATACTACGACGTCATATTTAAACAGACATTAGTAAATATAATGGTAGATATTTATGGAAGATCTTCTCGTGGCAAAGGTCATCAGCAAGCTGATTTATCTAAATACGCAACTCTCGATCAGCTCAGAAATGAAATTGACGATTTATTAAACATAACCAGTGTGGATCAAAATGAAGTAGTTGTTTTTCAGGATAAGCAAGGACGATTAAAAACTAGTAATATACAACTACCAGATGTACTTATACGAGTTCCCACCGCGGCTGTTAATAATATAGTTACTTTCTCTGATCAGGGTAAAATACAAGATTCCGGTACGTCAGTCAGCAATTATATTAAGAAAGCTGGCGAGGTATTTACAGGCGCTATTATCATGAATCAAAATAAAATTACAGATCTTGGAAACCCAACCGCAGATGCAGACGCCGCAACAAAGAAATATGTCGACGATCAAGAATCTAAGTACGTATTGACCAACGGCGGTATAATGCGCGCATTTCTCGATATGAATAACAACGGCATTAATAATCTTAGAACACCAGAATATGATTTTGATCCTGCGACAAAGAAATACGTTGATGATAAGGAAGTTCCAATCAAGAATGAAGTGACTACACTAAAAACTGATTATGATAATCATGTACAATTTTTTAATAATCACGTAGAACTGTTCTTAAATTTTCGTAGAAATATAAACAAAACCGTCAAAGAATTTTTTGGGGAACAACCAACCGTTGACATAAAACTAGCCGACATTAACACGAAACTCAATGATATTGCCAGTGGAATACCTAATATTATTCAAAAAACTAATCTGATTAAAATTCCACACGGACAAATTAAAAATATCGTATACACAGTAGCATCAGGATCATCAACATGGACACCACAAAATAAAACTATCAAATATACCGCAGAAGTCACTGGTATTTACAGGCTGTCCGTATTTAGTGATGAAAGATTTGTTATAATTAACAGATATCTATTGCGTCATTCAACTGATTTTCTCTCTGGAGTTGTATCTATATTGTTAAGTAAAGATGTTGAAGAAACATTTATACTGAGAATAGATGATCAAACAATAACCTCAGTGCCTTATTGGTGGCATCTGGAATTTGTGGCTGAAACACCGCAATTAGTCACTTAATATAACAATAATGGATCAACCTCAGTCTCGCATCGACGTTCAACGTTACAGATGCAATCAAGTATGTGAGCGTCTCACTAAACTAAATAATTTTATCGACTATTATAACACGAAAATAAAAAAATACAAAAGGCGTATAGTTGTCATCGATGTAGTTGTTTACTCGGTTTCTGCTGTTATTACTGGAACAGGATTATTATTATCAACATTGACGATGACAGCACCTACTATTATAACCATTATTGTTTCAGCATCAACGACTATTGCTGGAGTTCTCGGTATTATAACCAAAAAAGATACATACTTGTACAAATGCTAAATTGCACGATTATATGATTAAATTACATACAGTGGCAGAGGCATGTTCTAAATTATCTTTGTATATTTCTTCGTGTGTTAGTGATGGTGAAATATCTGATACTGAATTCGCGATGATGATGAAAACTTATGATGACGCTTTTAAGGTGATCGCTAATGATTTTAACGAATTAAATAACAACAATAATAATAATGACAGACAGGGAGTTACTTCAGCAGATCGTTACTAATACAACTCCGTCAAAAACTATTATGATATCGTTAAGTTCGACTAATCCTGAGTTTAGTGTCAATTTTCCAACCGCAATTCCTGCAAAAGAAATAGCATTAGCACAATTGCGAGTTTATTATAGCTGGCCCAATATTAGATCAAAACCATTTGGTGGACTACAGCCAAATAATTCATTAATATTCGCTAATAAGAATAAGCCTGATGGAACTCCTGATTGGCAAATAGTTTCTATTCCAACGGGCAGTTATCAAATAGAGCAGATTAATGATGAGTTTCAGCGCAGAATTAAATCTATTACAGGAAAAGAATCAAAAATAGCAATTACTGTCTACGAACCAACACTATCTGCGGTTATTGAAATAAATTCCCCTGATTACTCCGTAGATATTTATCAGAGTTCGATCAGATCAGTATTAGGTTGGCCTGAAGATCCACTGGTTTATCAAGGACCACCAGAACCACAGAGATCTGATTTTGTCATAGATGTTAAAAAATTTATAAAATCTCCAGAATATAGAACAGAAAAAAATGCTTACCCATGGCGACGATATTTTGGTGATGGGGTTATACATTATATAGATAAAACAGAAACCCATTTTACAAAAATAGTTGATGGTAAAAAAGGTAAAATAATAGTACTTGATGTTGATGAAATAAATTCATATGCTAGTACAATTAAGTC
The DNA here is from genome assembly GCA_016617855.1 of Megalonaias nervosa. Classification (NCBI taxonomy): domain Eukaryota; kingdom Metazoa; phylum Mollusca; class Bivalvia; order Unionida; family Unionidae; genus Megalonaias; species Megalonaias nervosa. Next base: position 494 of record JAECUM010039582.1, on the reverse strand, counting down.
TGAACACGGACGTATACTTAACTATCTAAGAACTTTATTTTCCAGCATTAGCACTTCTTACAACGATGACTTAAAAAATCAAATAATTGAAGCAATACAACATTTGAATCAAGTTGCTTCAGACCTAGAGTTCATGAATGATATTATTGTTAACAGAGAAAAAAGATTAGTGAACATAACAGCAGATAAACACTATAGAAAGTTGTATATAGTTAATGAAGACGGTCCATCTCAGGGTGTTAGACTAAATCTTCTGTTCACAACAATATTTCTAAAACATTTCGGAATTACGCGAGAACAACTATCAACATTTATAATTCCTGGATTTGACTCTGAAGAGCTAAAGAAATCAGTTAATGATCTTATTGATGAACAATTTAAAAGAATATGTGATTCATGGAAAAAATTAATACCTACACCAACCATTCTTAAATATAATAATGATCCACACGGTGGAGGTCGCCATATCTCACCTGGTATTGTTAATATAACAA
>JAECUM010039580.1:0-14528 GCA_016617855.1 Megalonaias nervosa | reverse complement strand
TGTGTGTTTGCATTCGCGTCCGTTGGTGTGGATCGTATATGTGTTTGTGTTTTATGCATTCGCGTCCGTTGGTGTGGATAGTAGGTATGGTGTGTTTTATGCATTCGCGTCCGTTGGTGTGGATAGTCTAGTGTGTATGTTTATGCATTCGCGTTCGTTGGTGTGGATAGTAAATAGATGTGTGTTTTATGCTTTCTCATTCGTTTGTGAGGATAGTAAATATGGTATGTTTTATGCATTCGCGTCCGTTTGTATGGATAGTAAATAGGTGTGTGTTTTATGCTTTCTCGTTCGTTGGTGTGGATAGTAAATAATATGTGAAGTGAGTGTAACGGATGTTTTCGTTCGCGTCCGTGCTTGAAGTATATAAAAACATAGCGTTCGTCATTCGCGCCATTCAACGCTGAATATTAAAAATGGCTAGCAACATGGAGAGAATGATAAGATTGCAGAAGGTGGTAGACACACTAGGCATGGTGGAGGAGATGCTACTTAGGATGCAACTTGGGGCTTATAGCCCGCACAGATTGGCTTTAATTTAAAGAGAGAAAAGGAGATATTAAATGAGATGATTAGAATTGAAAAAGACGAAAAGGAAGGTTTAGAAGACAAAAGAATAATGAGGGAGTGGAACGAAAAAATAGAAAAGGAAGAAGAAAATAAAAAAAGGAAGAAACAGGAAAAGGAGGAGGAGAAGGAAAAACAGGAGAAGGAAAAGAATGAGAAGAAGACAAAAAGTGTAGGACAGAAAATAAGAAGTTGGTGGAGGAATAGAAGAACTTAGAAGAAGACAAAGAAGAAAACCAAAGGCCCTTTTCAGGGCCACTCCACTGCCTCGAAAAGATTTATTCTTTGTTGCCTAAAAAAAAATTTATTGGATTGTATAATTTATCTTTTAACTCACAAAAACATTATTCTCTTATCTAAATTTTTTTTAGTCAGTTGTATAATTTGGGTATAATATTACAATTCCACAAATACGGACGCGAATGATTCAAACGTTATATAGAAATGACACAGGTGGCATGACGGCGCGGTCCTTGCTACATTTTTGCAACTGTCCAGTACCGTGACGTCACCCTACCTGTGCCATTCCTCTTGTCGCTATACAAAATTCCCATTGTCCCTATACAGTCCCAGGGTGTGCTAGTCGCAGTACAAAATTCCTATTGTCCCCATACTATCCCAGGGTGATTTTTTGTCCCTATAAATAGTGTCCCCATACTATCCTGGGGGGGGGGGGCGTCTGTAATGCTAATTCCCATTGTCCCTACACTATCCCACTACACTATTAATATTGCTTTAAAGTCAGGAAATTCACTACTAAATTAAAAAACTTGTACACAGCCTCTTTCTGAAGATTTTATTTTAAGTAAAAATTATATCGGCAATGCCACTTTTCGCAGAGTTTTAAGATTCAGAGCTAATGTGTACAAAAGAAGCTTGTCTTCTCCAAATTTAATTTCGGAGTTTGAAAAACATCCTATATATGGACAAGATATGAAAACCGGCCTTGCCGTTTAATTCTTTATTAATTGCTATCCTAGTTTGTAGATAAAACTCCAACGTGATAGAAGACAATTTATTGTGCAACTATTTAGTAAAAGCACAAACTATTTGTTTTTCGTTACTATGGATGAGAATGTATAGCAATCCGAAACAGCAATAACTGATCGTTAACACCACCTCGTCAAAATGTTCTTGCACTTTCCCTTAAAGCAATTTCAGCAATAACTTATTAATGTAAGCAAACAACTTTAAAAATAATGTAACTATAGAAAGAATACCAACATGCATGGCTCCTTTGTTGAATACACCTATAAGTTATATCCTCATTGATTTCCTTTTGATGTGTACAGTTATGTTGCTATTTATTCATGCAGTTACGTACTTTATTAAAGTTGTACAATGTGCTATGGTATTTCTCTACTCCCAAAAACTGACAGTGGCCTTCGTAACATTTCCTGTTCTTTCCTCCCTTGCTGTAACTTCTATTTCAGTACCTCCAAAAGTCATAGAGAAAAGAACACTTCTCTGGTCCCTTGGCACACTCTTATCGAGAATATTAATACTGATGTATCCAAGCTTCAAACATCTGTCATCTGTGACGTACATTGGGGATTTCTGGGTTGAAGCATATATTGTAAATCCAATTCTACATTGATTTTTTGTATTCGGTACGTAAGACTGATCTTTAGTAGTCATGTTTAATGTGACAGTTTCGCCTATTTCAACATACTTATCAAATATGTCATCACAACGTGGTCCATCATCGCATTCTATTCACTTCCTGATGTCATGCTTGTTATTGTCGAACGGAACTGTTAGGCTAACCCCATATGTGTATTTGCAGACACGATGTAAACCAGAAGACGGATTATGGCCAAATACTACTGCCCCCTTCATGACAACTAAACCTGTCTCCTGTGGTATGACGACTTTGACGTTGGGGAAGCTAGAACGAATGGCATATTGAAGCATTCTGGACTCAGAAAAGCCCTCCGCCATCAGAATGCTTGATAAGCCTTGGATGTTCCTCTCTTTCATCAACTCTTTTACAAGGGATATGATGCCTTCAGTAACATTAGAGAAGAACCTTTACATTGCTGGCGCACTTATACGAAGCTTGTCACCTGTCAAGGACAATTCATTGGCATATTTTGTCTGCCTAATAGCTGTGCTAAGATCTTCACTACATTCATCGTTAAAGATTTCCTTTAACGAGGATGGTAATCGAATTGTGACTTTATTATTGTTTTCCGGAGCAACATCTCTCTTCTTTATCGCAAAATCTCTGAACATATCCAGATAGTCCTCTTTGTTCTCAAGCTGGAAACGCTGGAAGACAAGATTTCCAACCGGGGTAATTAAAAATTACTTAAAGGCTTTGTCTACTGGAGTTCCACCCCATGCTCCACCACTGGCTTTTTGAAGGTCTTTCAGTTTTCCGTGAGATAAAACTTCGTGAACAGTGATATCTATGGTTCCACCTGTGGAAGATGCATTCAGATTCATCATTGTAAACGGTTCATTACATATTAACTATCTGCAATAAAACATTCTTGAGAAATGTTTAATCTTCTGCTTATTGTTAATAAGTACTCGCAGTACAATCATATTGGTATGTCAAAGGTAATCATCTTCTAACCTGAATTTTACAAATAAATAATAATATTATATTATTTATAGCTTTCTTAGAAAAATAAGTCTCTATTTTCCGTTCGATATTTAATTTTGTTTCTGTACCTAGTATAGATTGCGATGCAAATTAATGAAAAAATAACGAAGTGATTAATTAACCTCCTGCGTCCAGCACCATGTATATTGAGCCTAGTTTGAAAGAAGCCATTCCTCCTCCTTCGACCATCTTCTCTACTGGGAGAAGACGGCAGAAAATGGACGCTGCTTCTGATTCAAGTGCTATCGTCAGCTTTTCGTTTTTAATCGCAGCCTGAGAAAGATATTTAATAACGTATACAAAATGTAAAATGTATTTTCATCGAATTGTTCTCCCTGATTAAAATGTTTGATCAATAGCCCCTTACTATCATAAGGATTAGTAAGCTAATACGCGGAGGAAAAGCTAGCCACTGAAGTATAGAAAATAGGATATCATTATTTATAAAGAAATGAAAATGTGTCTGTAATTAATATTCTTGGTTTCAACGAAAGACTTGCATACTGGAGCTTGTACGAAAAGCGCTAGTGCTGTATAATAACTGGCATCATTCCTATTTTTTTTTTAAAAAAAACAGCTTCAATTTGTATTTAAACTTTGTTTATCTACAAGTGTATCTACAGCTCTTGATAATTGGCTATATCGTTATATTTTTCAAATGGGAGATCTTTGATTATTTCATCACTTCTTTCTCTGAGGTGCCACACCATGGAGCTGCACATAAGATCCCTCAAACGAAAGAATTAGTCATAGACGGATCAAGGGTGGGTGAGCCATCGATGATACATCCTACAGACCCTTGCCTACTTGTTTATGCTCACCCACCCCCAATGCTAGTCAATAGTTATGGATACGCCAGTGTTAGTCTCAACATTACACTACAGTTGATCATTCTCATCCGTATAATAATATGAAACATTCAAAAACGTTTAATGTGTCATTCCATAAAGCAATAGCAATTGTTCAGTCACAAACAGGTACTTTGGATCAAAGCGGGGAAAAAATAATTCAACGTTTAAAGGAGTTCGAAAGTTCTCATTTCATGATATCCAATCTAGATTATAGGATGTACACCTGGTGATAGACGTACACGTGAATATCATGGTAATAAGTAAGCTTGTACGCAACATCTGTCATAATAAGGGCAATCTGATATAGGATCAAGTAAATAATTATTGGAGCTTATGAGAACGTTCTATTTGAATCAGTATCCTAGAAACAGAGTACTACAATATTCAATGACTATAAATAGACCAATAATTCTTCAAGCTCAAGTGTTTGTTAAAGCAACCTCAACCGCAGCCTCCCTCATGAATTGTTTAGCGGCATCAGTCCAGATGGCTGGCACGGTCAGGACCCACATGATCTCATCTTCTGTGAGGTGTCCACTGGACAGTCGATCTTCGCTATTTTTCAGTATGTCATCTATCAGGTAACGAACGACAAGGGAGAAGACGGTTTTTGCTGGTAACGATTTTTGCGTTTCGTCCTCTAGATCTATGTTTTTATCCAATCCCTGTGTCGAAGACATATTTGTTTATATTCTTTCTGAACTAAATGCTGCAGAAACACCACTATAATATCGTGTTATATTTTACTTAATGTAAGCATGATTGATATAGATCAGGACTGCTTGCACATGCAACTAAAAGCTAAATAGTTACAAAATATTAGAGGACGTCAATCAAGTTGCCACGTTGATACGAAATGTGCCACCAGACATAAACAACAACGCATACTGTCTGTATGTAGAGGATTCTGCATTGTGAGGGAAGGTCATAAGAAGGAACAATGTTCAAAGTCTCCAGAGTCTGGAACAGGGAGAGCTCTATCACCGTAAATATTAACGATATGGAGAAAGAAGTGCATACAAAAATGTCAATACACTTCCCTCATAGCAAATAATAATGTAAACACTATAGGGCAGTACAGTTTACCGAGTTATTTAAGATTACAGCAGTTGGTACTGTCAGTCATAGACTTTCAGTCACATTAGTTTGCATATAGCCTACTAATTGTAACTCATAAACATCCTAACCATAGGAAAGAAAATGTTTAAAGAAGAAATTACCTCTAAACTGCTTGTAGCTGCATCGTTTGAGTTAATCTGTTTCGATAACCATCAGAAACCTTCATGTTTATCAAGAACATTTCAGTTCAAGATAATAATCGTTGCCAGATTATCATTATTATTATTATTATTATTATTATTATTATTATTATTATTATTATTATTATTTCTCCCACACAAAGGCCATCCGTTGCGTGTTGTCTGCGAATGTCTATCAACATCATGTTGTCATTATCCTAAAGGCTCTATATTTCAATACATTTCCATAATAATCTGCATATTTTCAAAACAATTGAATATGTCGGACACATTCTTGATGAGAATGTATGACCTGACCTTTCATATGACTGACTAAGCCTATTAGGAAACTTAAACTGCATCATTACAATAATTATTGTTATTATTATTATTATTATTATTATTATTATTATTATTATTATTATTATTAGAGTTGATGATGGTGGTGGTGGTGGTTGTAAACATAGTGATGGTTTCTTATTGTCTCTGTTGTTGTTGTCTTTATTGCCAGGTAAATATGTTCTGTTGTTGTGGTGATAGTGGTGAAATCCTACCATTTTTCCATTCAGCATCATATTAAAATGACGGCATCGTTTGTGTTCATTGTTGTCATCAGATGCTAACTCACTATACTTGGTTTCAGCTTCATAACCAAATGAATCAAAAGATCTACCGTCCGGTTTTATCAACACTGTTGTCGGGGCCTCCATCGATACCAGGTGTCCCCCATACCACTGCCTTGCACTGATCTTCGTTGGATCTGTATCGTACTCGTGTTTGAACGAGAACGCCCAGCCGGAATAAGTAGTTCCGAATCTATTGCGGCCACTAAAAGATTCGTTTTTGATGCCTGAAGATAGAAGAAAATGCAGTTGGTTGTTGTTGTTCTAGTTTCAAGCGCAAATCGTGTTATCGTTTTATTTCGAACTATAAAATATGTATACATATTTACTATGTGTGAATAGTTTATGCTCTACTATCGAGCAAACAATACATTGTCGAATTCTTCATAATTTCATAAGATATTTTTTTCAAGAGCAATGAAAACAGAACTTCATTTTATTGTTTGAAGTCTAAAATTCTAAATGAAACATTTACCATTATTTCTGTGCTTATGCGACAGCGTCAGCTAAACCAAAAAACCTGTAAGATATAGAAGGAGACGATTATTTTAAACATCTATACAGCAACCATTACACCATTAATAAAACAGCAAAAATAAAAAAATCAGCAAAATTCATCTACATGTACGTTTCTTTTGTTTCTGTTTCTTCAGATTAAATAATCTAAAAGAAAAGGTTATATACTGAAAATAACAGAAGACAAATAATAACTAATTGACAGATCCCCCTTACAGACTCCCCCAACACTCTACCGCCCACATCGTGTTATCTGCTTAGGAATATATATATATATATATATATATAGTGAGAGTATATATATATATATATATATATATATATATATATATATATATATATATATATATATATATATATATATATATATATAAAGCTATCTGTTGAGTCCACGTGTCACTTTTAATCCACTTTTTCTCTGTAAAAACAATATAATTTTTGAAAATAACCTAAATATATTAAGTTAAATATAAATATTTGTCCTAACTTTAAAATTAATTCCAAACGGGAAGCGTGTGATTTCATATTTTGAAAATGAATCTCCCGAACCAAGTATAGTTTAAATGTTTAATGTGTAAGATTTTGGACTTTGATGCATAACACTTGTCACGTATGTCTTTAATTTCGGTGACTTGGTTGGGGAGAAATACCCGCGGGCGACTTTTTGTCTGAAAATAATCCAGTTTCACTGCAAAGTCCATGTAAATAGCTCAAAATTTAGTCAAAACAAAAACGACTGGATAATATATTGTAATAAATTAGGAGCATGCGCATTTGTATATAGCTCTCCATTTTAAGGATTTCTTATATTTTTCTGATTACTTATTTGATTATAGGAAGTCTGGGTTGGGGAAATAGTCCACAGCCCGAATAATTAGCCAGTTACTAGGAGGAAACGTCACGGAGTGCGGTATTGTTGAGATTTCATGACAGCATGGTTTAGTTTTAGTGAGTTCACGTCAGAGCCGTTTAAGTGTCCCTGGAGGCAAGTAGTCCCTATTAAAATCTAACTGAGTGGATTGATAGTGTGACTCCTTGTGCAGTATGTATGATCGGGACTGGTAAATTATACAATGGGATGATTGAGAAGGGACTGTTCTTTTATCTGGATACATCTTTAATTGTTGCTATGATGGTAATTATGTTGCAGAGTTGGAGGCGAAATGAGGCTTAAAATCATGATTTGACTGATCTAGGGTAGCGTAGGGAAAATAGTTCCCTATATTTAGTGGTTGAGTCGTATATTTTCACGACGTGAAGTGCTTGCGCAACATTCAGTTGTGAGGTTGACAGGCAATTATGAATTGTGATGTAAATGTGTAGTCGTGATATTTGTGGTCATGCATTAATTAGAGGAAAATTATTTATAGACTGGGCGCGTTGGAATGTTCAGTTTACAACAGTAGTTGTAGGGAAGTCCTTGGAAATCAGGGGAAAGCAAGTGACTTATAGCGGGATTCATTCTTCTGTCTTCGGTTCTGTCTAGTGCATTAACTTCCGGGTGCTGGTTCTCAAAAATCTCATTCAATACCTAACAACAATACATACATATAATTAGAGCAGCTTTTATAGGTAATAATCTTTACACCGACAGCATTAAACAGTATTTTTTAAAAATTCCATTTCTATGGTTTTGTACATATTATGAATAATAATATTATCCTCTCCACAATGAACGGACATTCGACACTTACCTAGACCATCATTCATTGACACAGTGGTGTATATACAGGCTAAAAAGGTAATTTACTCATAGTTCCTCAACACGACGTGGTAATTAGCCTTTACAATTAAACACGATCAATACATCAAGTATTTGGTTTGGAAATTATTAGTTCAGTCGAAACTAGCAAGGAAGTTGATTTGGAAATTATTAAAGCAATTGACTTTTGTGGTCTGAAACCCCTTCACCATAAAATGTAATGTTTACCAATACCACTGCTGCCACCATGACCAAAGTCACCTTCGAAATAATAATAATAATAATAATAATAATAATAATAATAATAATAATTCCTTCAAAAGGATCACTGTTGCTTTGTTAAACCTTTTCAATTCCTTCAATGCAACGTGAGTTATTTGGCAATGCTATGTCTACGATATAAGCTAGTTCCCCCCATTCTTAAATATTATTATAGTCTGACTATACCTCCTTGAACCCCGCTAACCATTTCAATAACGGTAATCTTTAATGTGATAAAAAGAGCACCGAACTTAGACAATTCATTCATTGATTTATAATTTCTAACCTGAATGTGACCAGAGTGGTCGTAACACTGGCATCCTCTGCAACTTTGGTGCTTAACGGACTTACCATACTAACATGGCGCCATGTTGTGTACACTATGGGCAAGTTGATTTCCTCAGAGAACATTGTGACGTAGTTCATTTTATTTGGTAAGTGCCTGATAATTCCGTAAATTAACATAATATTGAGAGTTTAGAGTTATATCCTTTGCGCACATGTACATAGGAATTACACCTCTTGTTAAATCCACGTGAAAGGCAAATTTATAATTGTCATTCTTTTCCTTTGCTGGATTCGACATTGCAAATATCGGAAGCAGACGATATAGTATTTTCCTTCTCCGTACATACATGTGTAATCATGCATACATCCCTTCGCTGAAAATGGACTTGTCCAGAAATTGGAAATGACTGGCGAGCACTTCGACTTTTACACTGAAAACTTCCGTTTGGAATGAAACGCGCAGACGATAACGGTGTTAGGTTCCCACCTGGGCATAAACAGGTTTGAGATTATAAATCAATAAATGAACTAAGTTCTGTGCATCTTTCATCTCACTTGTGCTTTTCGTCTTTTAAATCGGTAGGAGATTACAAACAAGCTGAGAGGTATATTCAGACTATATGTCCGTTTTTGTTTCGTACTGCATTCATTGGTCAATATAGATGACGAAATGTCACAGCACTTTCGCCATATTTCATCCTTATTGGACTTGGTTGGATATTTATAGAATAAAATCGATTAATGCATTTTCTATGTGTTCTTTTACGTTGTCGTTTTGTGTTGATTGTTGCTCTATCTATTACATCTACAAGGATCACTGACTTTCTTCTTTGTGAGTCTGCTGTGCACGGGGATCATTATCAGTGTCACTCATAGTTACGTGATTTTCTACCAGTCGGCTACAAATGTGAAGTACCATTGCGCAAGTCTGTACAGTATTCTGTTCAATGTAGAGCCAGTTCTATCCCTCTGACTATAACCATATCTCAGGAACGTAGTATCAGTCTATATCTAACTTCATATTCCATTCTAGATCCCTGTTGCATCGTATGCACATCTTAACATGTCCAGGCGCAAAGAACTAAGACAGCATAAGTCCTATTGCCTGTGGATCCAACAGCAAATATCCCTCTCTTTCTCTCAGCTCTCACATATATAATGAAGAATGGTTTGATAATACAATCCACCCATGTATTTGCTGCTCTGCTCTTGTTTGACAAATCGTCGGACACTGGAAACATACTATTCATGCATACCATTAGATTGTCGTGTATCATATTTTTGTCAACAATTACCAGCATCCATAAGCGGAGCCATTGAAAATTAGTTACACTTCCATCAGCCGTCTAAGCAACATCTTTCCACCTACACGAACCTTATGTAATGCGAAAGATTCTACAGAATTCAAGATGTGCGACAAATCATGATGGCCTTGTTAAACCTTGACACGAAAGCGCAAGGTGGTAATTCAATGCAAGAGCTGTTCAAGTCGTGCATTAATTGATCTTGGTGCCATAAATTTAGACATAAGTCAACATGATATCGTATATCTGCTGCATGCAGAGCTCCGATTTTCACGTCATCACGAACCCGCATCTGACTTGACCATTCGTCATTTCTGCGACTGCGCGTGTCGTAGGAGCCCGAAAGCTGAGTTTGTGAAGAAGATTTTCTCCCCATTTACGATGGGTTTTCACGTTATTGATCCAAGGAATATGTTATGTGTTATGTCTGTTTAATTTGAAATGCGTGTGTAATTGTTTTGTTCATGATTATAGATTATAAGGGCCTATCTAACTAGAGACAACTATTTCGTAAACAAGTTAATACATAGCTAACATTTGTCAATCACTGTGGGGGATGTATTAAGATAATTATTAATTGCAAACATGTTTACTTCATTTTGAGTTGTAGATACAGTCTTGAGTCTGACCTTAGACGGTTCCAGAAGTGATTATTCCGTTAGGATGACAGAATTTTCGCAAAATCGTAACTGCGTAATAGGTCAAATGGAGGAGTATATAAAGTTGTTTACTTCAGGATGCCTAATTCCTGCCTTAACATCCGAAGTGGAATCGATCTTACTGTTGTATTCAGATCTTATTTCAGAAGATTTATTTATTGAAAATATTCACTGTCATTACAAAGTGCTTATTAATACTTCTTGAATTATACCACTATTTTGGAGCTGCTAATAATTCATTCAAGGACATTTTGGATTATATTATTTTGAGATATATCAAAACTGTCAGCACATTGCCACATTCGAGAATATTGGCACATCAGCACATTCAAAATTGGAATTTATTCAAAACACCACTGGAATTCATTCGGAACTCTATACATATGGACATGTGATAGAAGTTAAGGACTATATGAGAATCAATTTACAATGTTGTAAGTTCTTTTTACAGTTTCACTTTGTATTCTAGGGAAATAAATTATTTGTTGAATTTTACAAAACCTTTTGGTTTTCGCTCCTTTCTACTACTTAGTTTAAGACTATATAGTCGTAACATATGCCGCAGTGTTATTTACAGAATGCTTGAAAGGAGGGGGTGAACATAAACAACGCATACCTACCAGTCTGCAGATATATATTAAATACAAGTCTTTGTTAAATAAGTACTAATAATTCGTAAAATGTATGGCAGAAAATGGAAAATGTGAGGTCATAGATGTCTATAGGACTTACCATCCCCACCCCATCTCCACCCAATTTGAAGCACCTGAAAATGGGGCTAAATCAGTCAGTGAACGAGCAAATAAGACACCGACGCCAACTTAATCATATGGGATCGTGAAATTCAATTACTACAATGTTAAAGAGGTGCACAATAATGGTCATAATGAAGTTTGTTATCCGAATAAGTCCAGATATATTCAGCTTGATACTATGCAGTTATAATGATAACAATAATAATAACGATGATGATGATGATAATGATATACTATATTTATTCTCGATTGATTGTTGAGCTGAAGGCTAATCACATACAGGTTTGATCTACATTTCAATATACAACATTCTCATTATGTACAATAAAATCCATAAACAAGATAAAATAAGTACATAAACAAAGTAGTATGGTCGGATAGCAACGAGAAGTCATTGATAAGCAATGCAATGAACAGTGGTCCTGAAATTAATCCCCGAAGTACTCTTACAGCAACCTCGTAATGCTGTAAATTTGTTGTATTCATATGTTCTATATAATGGCATAATATGCAATTTAGCGGTACTTCGGTGTATTTTGGTCACTTGTATGCAAGTCTTTTGCATTTGCTCTCCAAATGAACTATGGATTTTCTTGCCAAAATAATTAGTAGTGCAGGGATGAGGTGCTTTCAGAAGTGTATGACAACCAGAATATATCTAATAACAAAAACCAAAACTAAAAAGGATGTCAGTTCATTAGAACAAAATATTATTATTGAAATCAAGAATGTAGGTGCAACGTTCTTTGATAATACGTAGTGTACTATTACGAGAGTTAGTTGGAAAAAGCAACTGAGCAAATCATTAAGGTAATTTCGATGACAATGAAGTATGTTTCTTAAGTTGCGGAACGGTCAATGTTTAAGGGGAGTATGGCAGGAGGCCGTGAACGTGCAGATCATTTGGCAATTCAAATCGACATAATAACCAACACATCTGGTCATGCACGGTTGCATGATCCCGTGGTCTAAATTCTGCGAAACAAGCTGTTGCAAGTTCTATTTGGCGAACGCTTTTTAATCTGATAGAAACGTGTCCGTAACAAAATTACTTCAGGATGACTACGTCATCACATCATCTGCCCAACCAGCTATTCTCACATCATTTTCAGCCGCAAATAACCAAACTGACCCATATTTTGGCGATATATGATATCCAACTTTTTTAATACAATCGCTTATTATTTTATTTTCTATACCAGTATAACCTGAGGCTGCTCTAATCGAATTAAATCTCTTACAAAATCTGTTTGTCAGATCAAATCCAACATGTCGGATTGGGTGACAGAAGGACATTATATATATATTTCATTTGTTTAATATGAAATTTTGTCTAAAACTATAAAAATAATTTCTAGAGTGTAATAGTAGTATAAGTGATTGAGTGTTTCTATCTCAGAGACCCCCTACCCCGACAAAACAAATTTTTGTCAGAAAATTTGTTAGAAAAGTCTATCATATAAAAGTTATCATTTTAAGCTAAAAACGGCTGCTGACAAAAATGTTAACGTATAACGTTTTGGGAGGGGGTAGGGGTTCTCTGAAATAGAAACCTCAAATTACTTATACTACTATATCTTCTGAAAACAAAATAACCATTTATATAGCTGTGGTTATTTATGGAAATATGAAAGTGTTTATAAAAGCATAGCTTTCTACGACCAACAAACTCATATAGTTTGATTAAGCTTAATATTACTCCATAAAAGAAGGAACACTTATCACGGAACTGTATTAAAAACACTGGATGGATTTTTCCTCGCTCTATTTGCTGGCAGTTTGTTCAGCTCTATATATGAAGAGATTCAGTATTGTCACGATGTGCCAAACGACACACATCTTAAATCTAGAGATTTCGTTTGAAATAAATTTTGACAAATTTCACGTGTGTCTTCGAAGAGCACAAATTGTAACAAATGATTTCGCAACCAGCTAGAAAATTGAGAAAATTTAATTTCGTGAAAACGTATGGCCTGCAACAATACGAGACAACAATTGCTGAAATTGCAGAATTCTAACACTCGGAATGCTCCTAAATTATAAGTTCGCGTAAAGTTCATGACGGGAAATCTTCTCAATTTTACAGTATATCTGACACCAAAGAAAGTTAAATCTTCCTTCTGTCAGGTTTGGGGGCAGTTATCATTGGTATTATTAAACGTTTGACTAAGCAAAGAATCATTTAATCCGTCTTTATCGCTGTATAGCTAATTCGGTACATGAAATTGTGCAACTGTGTATAAATTAAAATGCAAACACGAACGAAAGCATTAAAAATTAAAATAAATCTGTACGTGAAGAAGAAGAAAAAGAGGGAACAGAAGCACAAAAGTAGATAGCCTAATTTACAGTCAAATCAGCAAAATTGATTCAAGGACAAAAGTCAAAAGTTAATATGTACTGTAATTGAAACTTACGTAGACCACGCATGAGCTTGGTCAAACTAATTTATGTTACTGGGCATTACTGCATGTATTGCACAGATGCTGTGCAATAGGCAGGCGATAAACACAAAGTACTTTGATCAGATCCCTATTTGGACAGATCTGTGTTGCTTAACTTAATTAAACTGACTGATTGTTTCATATTTAGAAAGAAAAAAAAAGAATTTCCTCTGTTATTTCTGCTGAATGTCAGGTCATGTCATTCAAAAATCAAATGATGGTCTTTGCGAAAATTATGGTATTGTAGCAAGCAGATGAAATACTACATAATGTCTAAATAAACATAGGCACAAACGCACACACACATATAAACAATTCACATAGTCATATGCATTATCCTAAAGGCAATGTTTCGAGGGCATTATACAATTTTAAAAAATGTAATATACCAAATGGCATACAGATGACGAAATAACCATATACAGATTTAATATACCCAAAAGGCACACAGATGATGAAATAGTTGAATGACGATTAAGTGTTTGAACAAAATTATTTTATCATAGATTAATATTTCTTAGAGGAGTATTTCCTACTTTGATAGCTTAATGAGTACGGTTTTTCCAGCATTGATGTTTGCACGCTTTTCAATAAAATTAATACATTTATGCAGCTTGGGTCAATGACTAAAGGCCTTACACAAATAAGTTGTATTGAGCAAGAGATAGACAGAGACAGACAGACAGACAGACAGAGACAAAGACAGACA